>JAANDH010001606.1:7643-37900 GCA_011799765.1 Nymphaea thermarum | reverse complement strand
GTGATTTCAAAATGATTTCACAAGTTTTTCAAATGATATTTACTAATTCCACTTTTTCCCAAAATATTTCACATTCTCAAACAATTTTTCAAGAATCTTTTCAAAAGTTTGAAACATTAAACTTTCAATATTTTTCTACACCGCATATAGAATCAAAAAGATGTTTAAGTTAAAAAGAAATGCATCAATGATAAACATATCCCTTGGGTTGATTAGCCCCGGTAAAGGCGCCGGGAACGGTCGATCCTCGTACCGACGGGCGAGTCCCTTTCTTTCCTATTTTAAAACAAAAACCTTATTTTTCTGGAGCACTCCAAAGCCAATGAAAATTTTGGGATGCAAACAAGCACATTCCCAATACTTACTACAATCTGTAAATTGTTGACTCGATTTTACAAAATTAAATTAAAAATTTCAATCATTCAGCATATCCTTATAGGTAAGTAGCTTGTCCATGCACCCTCAGCTCCACCGATGAAAATTCTAATAAAATCAGTTTTATGGCCCTCCTCAACTTCCCTTTTAAACTTGACATATACAGTTTGGTAAAAATTTATTTTTGAATGTTAGAGCAATCTGGGATGAAATTTTTAGGAAGGATTTAACCAGAGCCTATTTAGGAGCCTGCGCATAGGTTGGTTCAATAAGATCTAGAACTCGTTCAAAATTCCAAAACTACACCCAAGAGCAAAATTGTCATTTCCTTTTTTATTCATATTCTTCTATGTTTTAGTATATGCTGCATATACCTTACTTTATGATTTTCTTTGATTTCTAGAATCTTGGTTCAAACGAATATCCTTATTTGAACACGTTTCAGCCCAAACTCAAACACAAAGGCCTTTTTTATCATTTACCACTGTGCACGTGTTTTTGTAAAACCTAACTTAAGATCCACATGAACCTAAGTTAGCCTTTTATCTACATTCACATGAATTTGGTAGGCCCAAGCCTAGGTCCAGCCCACTTCCATTTATCACTAGACCAGGGCTCTTAAAAAACAGCGCCTAGGATTGAAACCAGTAAAACTATTACCCAACCTAGGCCTGAAACATTTTTCAAAACTGAATCTAGCCTAGGTTCAATTCATGTCATGCAGCTTAAACCCATGTAGCCGAGCTTGAGCCAGGTCTAGGTCCATGTCGAGGCTATTTTTAGATCTCTATCTCATATTCTTTATCAAGATCACATATCCAAATCTTATTTTCATGTCTGAATCTCATATTTCCACTTCAAGTTTCAAATATTTGATTCAGATCATATTGTCATATCTGGTTCTATCTTCTAGAATTTTCTTTAGATCTGGACATGAAAATAGGTCCCTATATTAAACCCAAATCTAGGATCTATATGTCAAAAATGCATTGTCATTTTCTCACTCCAAGCTTAATGTCAATTCACACACAAGTATTTGAAACGTGAGGAATTCTTTGTTGAGCACCCCAAAATTGACGGAATCGAATTTGGTATCCATACGTGACCGGAACAAACACTTTTATGATTCATAACAAGTTTTAAAATTTGGTTTTAAATGTGTTTTCTCCTCTTCATATTCTTGCAGCATTCATTCAACACACTAAATATCAAGCCGAATATTTTATGAAGGATAAATCAGCACTTATCCGTGCATGTGTGGCTTTTCACAAAATTGAATTATGAGTTTAGATGAGATCGCAAACAGCAAAATTTAGATAAAAATGCCATTTTGACCTTTGTTTTTAAATTTAGAGAGGAGAGAGAGAGTGGCAAAGTTTAGTCCCATATAGGGCTGCACAACGAGTCGAGCCAACTCGGGCTCGACTCGAACTCGCTCGAGTAAACTCGACTCGAGCTGGACTCGTTTTTTATACGAGTCAAGCTCGAGCTTAAATATAAACTCGAGTAAGTTAACGAGCCAAGTTCGAGTTAGTCAAGCTCGACTCGACTCGACTTTAATTTTTTTTAAGTTTTCCGTCTTTCTTAGTTTTGCATTGCATTTTTCAAATTTCGCTCTTTCCATTTCCCTCTCGTTTTTATTTTTCCTCTCATTTTTTTCCCTCCCCTTTTTCTCTTTTCTCTCCCATACCTTTTCACCTTTGTCTCCCACCGCATTGAATGCCAATGCCATTATCTCCCTTCCCTTTTTCTCTTTTCTCTCCCACGCCTTTTCTCCCGCCACACACCTTCTCCCATCTCGTTTAATGCCAATGCCATTATCGATGAGATTAGGCAGTTCCTTTTTTTTTCTTGTAAAAGAGCCATAGTATTTATGGCATAACATTTATGGCAGGTGCTGGCAGTGTTATTATCGAGCACACCACCACAAAAAAATGTGTGTGTGATAAAGAAACAAATGAGTCGAGCCGCTCGAGTTTTGGAAACAGTTTCTCGAGTCGAGCTCGAGTTAAAATCATCAAGCTTGTGTCGAGCTCAAGTCGAGTTCGAGCTGACTAAATATAAGTCGAGCCGAGCTCGAGCTGGATGAACTTGAGCTCGACTCGGCTCGTGTGCAGCCCTAGTCCCATATCAATGGCCACAATGGGGATGACCACTTCTCTCTCATATTAATATGGTTCTTCCCCACTCTTCTTTCTACACAATTTTAAGAGCTAGCTTGAGAACCTTATAATTCTAGAAAAATTACAGTTGGGTACTCACAAAAAGGTTTAAGCTCAAACAAGATAAATTTTAGAGCCTTGGTCTAAGTCTTGGTTTGGACTGCATTAGCACTCAACCTAGACCCAATGAGGCTCAGTGCAAAGGTCGAGGGATCTGGCTCAAGCAAGTATCTAGCATCTTTTCTTATTTGTAATTTGGTGTTTTCTTTCTTTCTTGCTTTTTATGCATGTTTTAGTGTCTTTTTGCTTTTAACATGGTTATTCTTGATTAGGTCTTAGATTTCTCTTAGTTGCATTATTAATGTTGTAGTTTAGTATGTTTATTTTCTAGGTTAGATTTCTTTCAATTTAGGGTAGGTATAAGGGTTTGGTATGTCCCTCAATTCCTTGTCTCTTTCTTTTAATTTCATGTTTTTTACTTAGTTTTTACATAAATCACACATGTAAAATATGGTTTTCTCTTATGCTTTCATTTGTCATGCATTGCACTTTGTTTTTAATCTGCAGTGGATCAGCTTGCACCTACATGCACCCCTTGTTTGAAACAAACTAGTCAGCCTAGTAGTGTACCCTATGGCATTAACCCAGGTACGTGAAAACCTAAATCTTGCTTGATCTTCATACAAAAACCCTTTCAAAATCATAGTTTTCTAAAAGAAAAATTCAAAGTCAACTTTTTCAAATGATTTCAAAACCCTCGGTCATGTACGCATGTAGTATAAAACATAGTCCAATTCTCTAAGACCTAGCCCACACCGGTCTTAGAGCCCACTACTTATAAACCTAGTCCCATAGCCTAGATCTAGTCAAATTTTCTTAACACCCATTCATATGATTTAAATGGAGTTTATATCATATGTTGCATGGTTTGACTATGACCAAACATACTTATTACAATCAATCCCATCCCAATTGGTTTGATTACTCCGGTCAAGGTACCAAGAATAGTCAGACCACGTACCGATAGGTTAGGTCCCATCTCTTACAATCCCACACAATGAATGAAGGCAAGTATAGGTAAACAAGTTCAATTTATTACGATTTGCATGTATCATTGAAAATTTTTACATGTAAACATCTTACAAATTCTACCATGCTCATTGTTCAGCTTCTTCATTGTGGAAGTCATAACATAAAGCTCGTCTCTATAGCATTTTCTTCTTTAGGTAATAACTATAATGCATTTGTCAGTAACTCTTGGGAAGAGTTATTTATAAGATTTCAGATATCTAGATCAGAAATGTATTTATTGTTATATTCTTGTGTATCTTATTATATATTCCTTTCTTTTCTATATGTGGAAGTATAGTTCTTTAGATATAATTAATGAAAAATGCTCTAACTATCATGGAGGATTTGTGTTGGATCAAAAAAGGTAGGTAGACTATAACCACAAATTGTTCATTATGTTTATATAATAATATAAATTATCATTTGATAGTGTAACCTGAATGTGTTTTTTAGGATAAGTCTTCAGTATTTGCAAGGGATCCATGATTTTTTTCATCCTTGTGAAGAACAATAATGTGATTATCAATGGTCCATTTCCTTTTCCTTCCTTGTAATTTGGCCAGTTTGGATCTTTTGTTTGGATCTTTCCCTTGTTCTTTTCTTTTTCAGGATGACCTTCATTTGGGATGAAAGTATCTCACCACCTCACAAGCTACTATGGAGTCTCACCATTATGGTGTTCATTGTGTAGCTTTTGCTTAATTTTTGACTTGCTTCAACTTGCAAATTCCAATTAAGTGAGAATGTTCATGGATTTCGATCTTCATGGAATAGGCGTAAGTCAACTATACACCAACCTAGTACTCTTGACTAATTGTTCTAGTGGAGCCACTTATGCTTGCCCCGAGTCCAGCTCTTTGTGCTCATTTTACAAGGCATTCATCTGATTCACTTGAATTGAGTATCCATCCTCGTTCTGTCGAGGACTTGTCAAGACAGATCGACTTCATATTATGATCAGAAAATCATTCTTCCTCTAGGAGAAGGTTGAATCAGCTTAACATGCTCTCCTTAAGATGGTTAGATCAAAAGTATGCAATACTCAGGTCAAATGTGCGTGCTCATGTGTTCTTATATGCACATGAGCACAAGCTCCAATGTTTGTACTACGTGTTCCTGTATGTATGTGAACATGAATTCCAATGTTTGTATTCATGTGTTCATGTATGCATGTGTGCATGAATTCCAATGTTTGTACTCACGTGTTCTTGTATGCACATCAATACAAGTTTTTTTGTTCAAGAGTTCCTTTATGCTCACCAACATGAGTTCTAAGGTTTCTACTCATGTGTGCCTGTATGCACATGAGTATGAGTTTCAAACTATAAAGGTTTGGTCCATTATAAGATGAGTTCAAGGGGGTGTGTCAAAGATGCGAGTTCATGACACCAAGGCACCAAGAGGCCTTGTAATGAGAGTTCTGAAAAACGCAACATGAGTTCTAAGGGGTATATCAAAGATGCAAGTTTAGTGTACACTGCATGAGTTCCATGCATCTAACGAATAAGTTCTATGAACAATAGTGTAAGTTCGGTGTATCATGTGTTCCTGTCTGCAAATGAGTACGAGTTTTAGTGTGCAGCTGTACTAGTTCTACTTATTACAACGGTTGTTCAAAACATAACTAAGCGAGTTTCGTGTATTCATGTGTTCATGTGCATGTGAATGCAAGTTCTGGTATGCCGAAACACGAGTTCTGAGGTTGTACTCATATGTTCATGTATGTACATGAGTATGAGTTCTAATCTACAGGGTTGTTCCAAGAATACAGCAAAATGCAAAATCTTTGCACTACATGTGGTGCACCAAGGCATGAAATCTTCACACTATGTGTAGTTCATACATTGAATCATGAAATATCTACATTGTATGTTAGTGTTCAAGTGTTTGTGCACCGAAGCACGAAATATCTGCACTATGTGTGGGTGTTCTGGTGTTCTACGTCAATGCACAAAATCTCCACACTACGTGCGAACATTCAAGTGTTTATGTACCAATGTACAAAATTTCCATACTATGTGTGGGCACTTAGCATTTGTGTGTGGAGGCACAAAAACCTTTGCAATATATGGTAGTACTCAAGTATTGACATGTTGAGGCATGATAAATCTACACCATGTATGTGTGCTCTTGTGTTTGTGCATCAAGGTACGAAATCCCCACACTTTGTCTGGGCTCTCTAGTGTGCATGCATCAAGGTGCAAAATCTCCACAGTGTGCAGCTTCTCAAGTGTTTGCACACAAAGACAAGAAATCTCTATACTATGTGCAGGCACTCTCGTGTTCTTGTGTTTATATAGTTTTAAAATGGCATTCATATTTTTAAAGCTCTATTGCTTCATCTACCTTAACGGGTGAGAATTTTACATTTTGAATGCTCTACTTATCCTTTGAGAAAAATGTTTCTTTTTATGAAATTCTTTTCAAAAATTTTATTGCAATTGGTTGCCATAATTGTTGCTCATTTATCAGGTAGAAAGAAAAGATCACTAGTTGGAAGGGAGAAATTAGAGACCATGAATATAAGGCTAGCCATCAAAAGAGAATCTCTATTGATGATTAACAAAAGCACATCAGGTGCAAAACTCTTTCAAATGAAAAGTATTTGTATGATCAAGTAATTATACACAATTAGCATCAAATGAGACAGTAAGAATTATGAGGGAACACTTCCGTCACCACATATGACCCATCCCAATTCAGCACTTATTTTCCTTGCAGATGGTTCTTTCATGGAATGGTGGATCTAAGGACTAGCTCATTCACTTTGAATCTCAATGATTTTGCATAATGCCAAGCAACTTTTTCGCAGCTTATTTCAACATGTTTTGCGGCTTGAAATCTTTTCTCGTCCAAGTGATCTAGTTGTAACATTCTTTGTTGTTGATATTTATCGATAGGCATCTTTGTCATTGCATTGAACCTCCAAGTTGGATTTTCAACTTGAAGTGACAACAATATGTCCATCATGTATACCAACTCTGCTGGTGTAGCAAGAGTTGGTATCTTGATTGTAGTTCTATATGCCTAGAGGGCATCATGGATCTTCTTGTACCAATCATACCATGTTTTTCCATTTTTTGGGCGATTCAAATCATGATTTTATTTGTATCCTCAGCCTGGTCATTTCTTATAGGTAATAAGGTGTAAAGAGGTGGTGTTTGATTCAAAAATTAGCACAAAAATCTTGCACCCTGTCATTGTTGAAATAAGTACCATTGTCAAAAACAATTATCATGTAGTGTTCTAAATCTACATAAGATGTTTTTGTGGATAAATGATGTCACATGCTTCTTCAACAGTTCTAATACTAGCTACTTCTATCCACTTGGTAGAATATTCGGTTGCTGCTAGAAAGTACTTATGACCATTTGACATGGTTAGATTGATGGTGCTCATTACATCAAATGCCATATAGAGAAAGATTATGGTGAAACAATTGAATTTAAATAGGAGTGTGTGCATAAATAGAGCATGTATGAATTTGGTACTATGGACATTTCTTGACACATTTCTAACAATCTTGCTATATTGTTGGTTAATAGTATCATGACCTTACCAGTTGTGCAACTAGTCTTTGATAACCAACATGACCAAACAGCTTCCTTTATATGCTTAATGACCTTCTGTGGCTAATCTTTATCAAGGCACCAAGAGTATTCTAAACTAAAACCTCTCCTGTATAAGCCTTGTTAGTTCGATGTTGGTTTCATTTCAGAAACGACACTGCTGGAGGGATCACCTCAAAAAATGAAATAAGAAAATCGAGCTATACAAGAATCCTTCAGGGATAAACAAAAACCTGCCAGTAGACCATCACAAAAACCTATGCACCAGCTCCACGTACAAGGAAAAACACGGGGGGAGCGCAGATTACATATCCAATAGCTTACTGATGATATCATGGCATCTATCAGGGTAGATGAAGGAGAGAACTTCTTGCGGAATCATCATTTCTGGCATGAGTAGGTCATCTAAGATGTTCTTCAGGTCACTCCCACTAAATTCTATATATGAATCTCTAAAACCATAAGCCAATTTGACTCACTATTTAAAAGCTACAGAGACAATCTAAATGCAAATGCAACCATCTACAATTTTTAGCCACTCTCATGTCATACATGTAGTTAATGTTGAGGAAAAGAGCTGGTTTGGGATTTGAAGTTTTATGTATTTTGGAATTTAGTATTAGGTAGCTTTTTGAATTTTTAAAATTTTGTTGGACTCTTTATGTAAAAGGGTTAAACATAACCCTAATACTTATTTAGTCTAATGGAAAAGGAGCAGCCAACAGATTCCAGACCGCTACCTATTCTCTCCTTCTTCCTCACGTTCTCCTCTTCTCCTTCTTCTCTCCCTCTCTACATAACATGGTATCAGAGCATGGACCTAGGACTGTGCCATCTAGGGTTTCACGCTGCTTCCCTCCTTCCCTCTTTTCTTATCTCTTCATTCAAGAAAAGGTTAGACATCTGAAGTTTGTGCTGCTTACAAAAGATACAATCAGATTGTTTAGTGGAAAGGGGCTGATCACGTTCAATATGTGGCAACATGATCTGCACCCTTATGTTGTTGTCAAAGTCGTGATGTTGCTGAAGAACCTAATCTGATGCAGTTGACAAGTTGTTGTCGTCGTTCGGATCTAAATGTCGCAGTGTATTAGATCTGACTCAGGTGATGTGTTGACAAACAGTTGATGTTGATCATGTCACAGTATATATCAGATTTGGCTCAGTTGATATCATTGAAGAAATTTGGACCACAGAACGTCTGATCTGCTTGGCCGTGTGGTGCAGGGTTGATTCTCACAGTTAAAATGGAGTAGGTTGCAGTAAGTCTGTGCATGTTGTCTATATTTTGTCTGTCGTAGGTCGATGTCGAACTCTGGCTGTAGAAATTTGTGCATGTTTGTAAAACCCATGACATTTCTCTTTCCATTTTCTTTTGAAATTGTCAATTTTATTATAAAGAGGACAATTAAGGAAAGAAATGAAGGATTTCCTAACTGAAAGAAAAATTAAAGAAATGGGAAAGGAAACTGAAAGGCCATTTCAGTTTCTTGTGAGAAACTGAAAACGAATCTCGTATGGCAAGGAGGGAGGTCTTGTAGAGGGTTTATTTTAACCCCATGTTTCAGAAAATGATCGTCTCGTTACTGCATTCATAGAGGAGAAGGCTCAACGATAGAGAATTTGAGAGAAAGAGGGAGAAGGAGAGGAAGAGATCCTCATTTGTGTTGGTGGCTGCTGGAAAGAAACGACAAGCAAAACGGGGTTGGTGCTGGAAACTCATCTCGATTCACAGGTATGGGGAATATTCAGTTGTGAATGGATCATGAACCCTTGTATTTTTTACTGCTTATAGCTAGAGATATATATGTTTGCATAATATAATGATGGATCAATGTGTACAGTATGAACCCATGCATGTATGGTCGTATGCTGGAATGGAAATATAGTATTCTTAGTTCTAGCTCTTTCTGATTGCAAAGAAAGAGGAAATGAAGCATGCAAGGTATGAAGGGTGAAGCATGTTAGTCTTGGGTTTTGGATCTCTCTGATGTTTGCACTATGTTGTTTCTCTTTGTATTCTTTAGTTATTCCATTCGTAAAAAACTGAGACTGGAGTCGACCTTAGAACAGAGCATGCATATCGGAGATAAGAGTTTCGTTAGAGAATCCAAACCATCTGTGGAAATATAACGATTTACTAGAACTCTAATGGGGGCATTAGAATTTGATCACAGAACTTGCTGCACCAAACTCTCAAAAGGGAAGACTCGACTGTCATCCTGAACTCCCTATTACAACACACCAAAAGAAAAAAAAAAGGAGAAAATACCCCAACCCCATCAACGAGCAGAACCTGTCGCCGATTGACTGGAAACCAGTCGTCTCCTCTGTGGTGGTAGCAGAGACGATTTGGGGAAAATGAGGAACACAGCATTGAAGATGCAGTTTCCAATGAACCGCACCGGAAGAAATGTGGGACACCCTCGTCACAAAGAAAGTGGCAGCCGAGGGAGAGACGCACCTGGATTGGGAGGTCTTCCTCACAGTGGCAGTGCTGAGAAACGGGAGCAGTAGAGGAGGAGGTGGTGGTTGAGAGCGTCGGACGGTCGGTTGGAGCCGCACCGGAAGAACCCGAGCATAGGATCTCGCGGGAGAAGGAGATCCCTCTCTCTGGTTTTGGGTGGCTGAAGGCTGGTGGAAGCTCCACCGTCGGGCGAAACCAGGAGGCGAGGAAGGAGCTCTCGCGTGAGGAGAGAGAAAATGAGGGCGAGAAATGAAGAAAAACGACTTCTCAACCAATTTTATACTTCATTCCGAAAATTTCAGAGATGGTCCACCTTATTAGAAAAATTCTCGAACAAGCTGTTATAAGTTTTAGAAATCCATCCCGCAACGTTTTTGCTAAAACTTTTTCAAAAAGAGGCTCGCAATAGTGATTTTCAGATTTCATGCGAAATTGCAAGGTACCACCCTCCAAGTTCTTAGAAATCGCCAAAAGGGGGTTTTCATATATTTGTTTGAAAATTCAGTAGAAAAATGAATTGTTATGTATTATTGCTTTGTTGTACCCTTAGTTTTATTTAAATTTCAGAAAAAGGGTGCTGAACTCTTTTGTTTCTAAATGATGATTTTTGTGTTTATTCTGGATGTGATATGCTTTATACTGTTGCATGTCTTATCGATCTTGTTCTGGTGCCATTAAATTAAGATTTAAAATGGCTGAATTATTCTGTTTGGGAAACCGAGCTTAAGGGCAGTTTCTGTGAGAGGTAATAGACGATGTCTAGTGATGAGAAACCCTCACATTTGAAATTCGAAGGCAAAACGTAGACTGTGTGCAATGGTTTATGCGAGTGCAAGCTTTGTGTTTTTGCCCAGTGTTTGGTTTCATCCCGGGAGTTAGCGGTGCGCCTGAGCTCACTGTTGGCGCACACTCCTGTGTCTGCACTGGAGGGCACACAGGGTATTGGGCGGCACAAGGGCTCAGGATTTTGCTGTTTCTGTTGCAGAGCAAGGCGTCTCCTAGTCCCTCACCCTGGGTTCCTAGAGGGACCATGCTGCTGCAGCAGCGATTTGGGATATCTCAAGAGGCTTCACTACAGGTTACCCTCGATCTGTTGGATCACCTGGTGAAGATATGTTTTGTTCTGCCCGTGAGTGCCCACGGGGATTTCTGTTGTTGCTCGGCACGATGACCATGACATTGTCAAAGAACCACGGTTGGAAGCCTACGAAATTTTGGAGGTTGTGCACACCTCGTTTTATTTCTGTTAATGAGTCGTAACTGTAATATGTGTTAAGATTTGCAGACATTTGTTTTGCAAAATCAAATATTATTTTGTTGGGCCATGTTCCATTCATGGCTGGATTTTTCTATATACTCAAAAGAATTCTGACCCTTCTTTCTATCTGTAGAAGTAGTTCTTGATAGATTATGGCTCTTGGAGTGATGACCTCAGTCTTGTGATGGATTGGCATTGGCAATCTGGATGCTGCGTCGGTTTTGGGCTTAGTGGTCACTTTAGTTGTTTGGGTCCAAGTGTTTTATTTTAATACAGTGCATTTGTTTAAGTTTTCTTCATGACTCAATGTTACTTCCGCAATTATTTATATTAAAGAAAGAAAAAATTTTTGGTGTCAAAAATTGGGTCGTGACAATGTTAGTCTATACCCTATCTGCCGTGGGCCTTTATATTTATCTATTTTTGTGGTTCTAGTTTCGTGGTTCTAGCATGACTGCCAACAAATCTATATAACTTGATAGAACTGAATCTAGAAATCAGCAAATAGAGACTGGTGTTGAGTATAAATCTTTCTCAAATCCATTCTCTTTTATATCTACTATCAAACTTGATGAAGCCAACTACGATGTATGGGCTAGAACCTTCATGTAGTCAGTTGTTTGACATGGAAAGATATATATATTAGAAGAAGATGAACCAGTTGAAAAGATTGGTAAATACACACGGTGGGAGGAAGAAAACAACATAATTAGTGCTTGGCTTATGAATAACACTCAACCCCACATTGAAGCAGGGCTTTATTATTATAATACAACCAAAGATACATGGAATTCTCTTCGGCAGACGTACTCTCAAGACAAGAAATCAGCAAAATTTTATGGGTTCAGCAAGAAATGTAACAAATGTAGCAAGGTGACATGGATTTAATGAAATACTTTGCAAATTGAAGTTCACTTATGAAAAGGTCACATGAATTTCTACAAATGCTTTGTCTCAAATCTCACATGGAGCAAATGGTTGTTGTTAAATTTCTTGCTAGACTATCTTCCGATTATTCTGTAGCCAAGGCTCAAATGCTTATAGGTTCAGATTTTCTTGATCATAATGAGGCCTTCAATAGGCTAAATAGATTGGTTGCCACTCTTCCTCCATCGTCGAACAACTCATAGTCATCTGCCCTTGCCTCATTAGGAGGAGCAAGAAGTGGACTATACTCTTCACGTGGTAGAGGAAGAGGCTGGGGTCCCGGAGGACGTGGAAGACTTCAATGCACATAGAGGATAGGTGCTGGAACAAAGTGGGTAAACCATACTCATCCGCTTCTTCGACTGTGACATCCAAACATAGTATAGCAGTATAGCTCCTAAGTCGAATCCCACTACTGCTTCAGTAGATGCTACATCTCTTAATTTATGTCCACCTAAAATTGATTTAACTATGGAGCATCGATCAAATACTACACCTGCTACCTCATCGGCATTTACAACTATCACAAATTCAGCATACTCTGTAGAACATTTTCTAATGGTTGTTGGATAATTGATTCTAGAGCATCTAAACACTTTTATGGAGATACTAGTATTTCAAACCTACGGAAATTTCATTCCCCTCAGCATGTTTGATTGGTGGATGGAAGACTATCTCCGGTAGAAGGACATGGAGATGTTTATCTCTCTCCATCTTTGTTACTAAATATCTTGGCTCTCTACCTTACTTCTTGGGGATAGAAGTAGCAAGAAGTGAAGAAGGTCTATTCATTTTCCAAAGAAAATAGGTTCTTGATTTGCTACAAGAAAGAGGTATGACTGGAATTAAACCGGCATCTATTCCTATGAATTATCTTACTCACTTACATTGTGATAAATCTAAACATGTTGATAGCAAATCATATCGGTCTCTGATTGGAAAGTTACTATATGTAAACATTACAAGACATGATATATCCATTGTTGTGGGAAAACTAAGCCAGTTTATGGATAAGCCAAGAAAAGCTCATTGGGATGCAGCTATGTTATTATTTAAATTTTTAAAAGGCTCCTCTCGAAAGGGTCTATTATTTAAAAGAAGCTCACTTTGGATAGAAGCTTATTCTGATGCAGATTATGCCTCAATTGGTGATAGAAAGTCCACTACGAGATTTCGTATCTTTGTTGGTGGTAATTTAGTTTCTTGGAGAAGTAAAAAGCAAGCTTTTGTTGCTCGATCTAGTGTAGAGTCAGAATATCGAGCATGGCCCAAACAACCACTGAAATGACATGGGTGAGAGCCATGCTAGAAGGTCTTGGAATTCAGATAGAATTGCCTATAAAAATGCAATGTGATAATAAAGTGGCTACTTATATAGCAAATAATCTGGTCTTCCACGAATGGACCAAGCATATTAAAGTTGATTGTCATTATATTAGAGACTTGGTCCAAGCATGAATTATTTCTACTGAATATGTTGCTTTAGAAGACTAATGTGCAGATATATTTACCAAAGCTCTTCCCATATCCGATTTCATGAAGTGTTGTAGCAAGTTGAGCATGATAGACATCTATGCTCCAACTTGAGGGGGAGTGTTAAGGAAACATGCTGGTTTGGGATTTGAAGTTTTCTATATTTTGGAATTTAGTATTAGGTAGCTTTTTGAATTTTTAATGTTTTTTGGATTCTTTATGTAAAGGGCTAAACATAACCCTAATCCTTATTTAGTCTAATGGAAAAGGAGCAGCCGACAGATTCTGGACTGCTACCTATTTTCTCCTTCTTCCTCACATTCTCCTCTTCTCCCTCTTCTCTACCTCTCTATGTAACAGTTAACATCCATAACTTGATACTCTTGAGCTCAATATCATTTTACTAGTTGCGAGGCAGCTGTCCTCACAAACTTTTGGTGAAGTTCAACCTCCATTCCCTCAAAATTCTGGCCTAGGATACACTGATTCCTAAACATCCATATATGCCAAATTATTCAGCCAAACTGTACCCTCCAGCTGTATGAAATTCACCCATGCTTGAATCCTGTAGCGAACCACTTCTTAAGACTAGAGGTTATGTTGAGCAATGAGAGACTCTTTTTCTTGAACTTTCCCACCACCATCTGCCAAACAGATTTTGCAAAGGAACACATTAGCATCAGATGCTGCACAGTTTCTTCTTCTTGCTGACTGTTCACCAATGCGACACCCTGACTTTGAGATCGATCCAGGGTGGGCAGTCTATTTTCGCATGCCAAATACGTGAACCATTGTGCTTCATTTGTCAGACCTATGCTTAGGGCAAATCAGCTCCTAAAAAACCTTGGCATCAATTTTGTATTATCTCCATGTAATACTTGTAACTTGTCCTCATTCGGGAGAAGGCAAGGCCTCTCAATGCCAAAACATAGAAGTATATCTTGGAACTGAGGCATTAGAATGACATCAGATTCTAACACCTCTTTGAGGGACAACTTCAACCAATAATCACACCAGCTGAATTCCTTAGCAGGAAGATCGTTCGCCAAGCACCTGCCCGACCAGTAAAATTTCCTTTACCAACTTTCCACTTAACCTTAGTCTCCACTTTCCTCCAGCCTTTGACAACACCATGAAAAAGCCACGAGTCATCTAAATGAACTCTTAGGCCTCATAAACTCTTCCATTTGATATACTTCCCGGCCACAAATTTAACCCACCATTTCTTTCTATAGCAAATATGTATACCCAAGGCTGCAATTCTGGCCAGATTGACTTCACAAATATCTTTAGCCCAGCACCTCCCTCCTGTATGGGTCTACAAATTTTATTCCAAGCCACATAATGTGCTCTCTTCCTCTGATCCACAGCGCCCCAGTGGAAGGACGCCATTAGATTATTGAACCTTCCGATCACCATAGTCCGAAGCAGAAAAGTGCTACTCCAAAATTTTATAGTTTGGTTAATCGTATGTCTAATAAAACATAAACGCCCAGCAAAGAAAAGCTATTTACTTTCCAATGAGAAAGTCAACGCCCCAGTTTAGACAAAGGCTGGTCGTATAGAGGAAGCGTCAGATTACCTGTAAAAAGAGGTGGACCCAGGTATAAAGAGGACAGAGGAACATGGTTTTGATGAATGAAAATTCAGATTTCGTTTGTTTGGATGACTAGTGAAAATAACCTTACTCTCTACTTTAGGTAATACACCTTTTTGTTTAGATGACAACTACTAGGTTCCATTTTACTACAATCTAATAAACTTCATCAAAAAAAGAGAAACGTGTTTTGGGAAAACTAAGTTTTGCTTTTGGAAAAATTTGGGTGTGGCTTTTTTTTCTAGACTGAGTTTTTAACGATCTCTATTTTGGGGAGACTCCCCATCACCATCCAAACGAGGTTACCTTCACGGTAATCAGGTTTAAAACCATCCAAATGGGCCTTCATCTTTTCTTGTGAAGTATCAAGCCTTTCTAAGAAATTATCAGAGGTCAGCCGTTTTATTAACACTATAGATTTCATGACCAAGTATGCATCAAAAATAAAATCCAAAAACTAGGTGGCTAAATGTAGTAACCTGAAATCTTGAGTTTGTTTAAGTAGAAGACAAGGGTGAACTGAATTTTTGATAGTTCTTAATTATTTTAGTTGATAGCAATTACTGGACTTCATACTGTGTTATTCAAAATCGATTGACAAGTATACATGAAGATATTTTTCAGAAAAGGCGGCTTCGAGAAGATATATATATATATATATATATATATATATATATATATATATATATATATATATATATATATATATATATATATATATTTGTAGAATATTTAATTAGTCAACAAAAACAAGTAGTGCACAGCCATTAATAAAATATTCTTGAATAAAAGCTGCACATGTTGGCGCATTATCCATATCCATTGGCTTTAGTATTCACATGTCCAAGCAGGTCAAGGGAGACAAACAAATACACAATCTTGTTCACGGGCAAGGATCCGATCGCGACTCCACTTATTGGGGTTTTGGCTAACCTCCACGCGGCTAATAATATCAAGTCGTGCCAGATGCAGCCCACAACCGAGCTGAATATATTAGTTTCAGCTGAGAAGAAGGAAAAAAGCGAAAGTGGCTTATATATAAAAAAAGACATAGAGAGTCATAAGTATCTTACTACTAGTTAACAACGAGAAACATGGACACATACTTGAATCTGATTATCTTCTTATTAACTTCCTCATTTTTTTTTGTTCCTTGCCATAAGTAGAGGAAACAGGAGAGGCCAATTTTCATCCATTCGCCTTGCCATTGTAATTGCTCTATCAAGACCTCGAGGTTTGCTAGACATCACCATGCTTTGTAACTCATCACATAGACTATAGAGAAACTTGTTAGCATGTGCTTCATTTGTGGTAAACATGTTGGTGACATATTTTGAGTACTCAATTGAAGTTTTACCAACATTTTAACCTTCTCAAGAAATAGCTCAAAATGTGTAGTGAGATGGGGGGTATGTGGCCCTATTCATACGAGAGAGAAAGGGCAAACCCCCTTGGGATTTTTTATTTATGACTAAACTTTGGCAATCTCTTTCCTCTTTAACACTCTAAGCCACAGGTTAAAAGTACATTTTTAACCGTATTTTGTTCATTGTGAACTCGTCTGAACTTTGAATTTCAATTCTGTAAAAGGCGTGCATGCTAGAGAAATGCTATTCGATTCATGATAAAGTATTTGGATTGACTTTGTATGTGAAAATGAACTAAGCCAGAATACAAAGAGGAGAAATCACAATCTTAAACATTATTTTAAAACTTGATATAAAAAAAAGACATTGTTCGTCTCAGCCACATATAGATACAATTTCAATTTCGTCTATGTCAGGATGCTCAAGAAAGATTTCTGCATGTTTCAAGTCCTTACATGAGAATTGACATTAAGCATGGAGTGAGAATATCATGATATAGTTTGACACATAATGTGCATTAAGCTCACATGTGGATCCTAGATCTGGTTTTGATGTTGAGACCCAAATTCAAATCCAGATGCAAGAAAAATTGTAAAAGATGGATCTAGATATGGTATTGGAAAGCTTGATTATGATTCAAAATCCATGATCTGAAAGGAGAATAATGGATTTAAATCAGTAAAGATAGATCAGATCTGAGACTTGGACATGAGATCCAAACATAGAAATAAGACTTAGATGTATGATATGGACCAAGAGTATGAAATTGAGATCTGAAAATAGCAAGAGCTGGGACCAGGCTCGAGTTGGGCTAGGTGGGTTCAATTTGTAAAACATGGGCTGGACCTTGGTCAAGTTCAGTTTTTTTTTTAAAAAAAAAAAACTGGGTTCATAACTTGGCTGGGTGTAGGCTGAACCTAGATGCAACCTTTAGAAAATTCAGTTTGATGTGGAATTGGGATAGGCAAAGCATAGGCTTAGGCCTACCAGATCCATGAAATGTTTATATCCATGAAATGTTTATGAAAAGTCAACTTAGGTTCATGTGTCTCCTAAGTTAGGTTTCATGAAAAGTACGTGCTTGGTGGCAGGTGACCAAAATACCCTTGTGTGTGATTGTGGCCTCCCTCCAACATGTTCAAATAAAGAGATGGGCTTGAACTAAGGATTTAGAATCAAAGAAAATCGTAAACCAAGGTATGTGTGACTTATACCCAATGTTTATGCAAAAGAATATGGCTTAAAAAAATGATCATTTTTGCCTAGTGTGCATTTTTTGAAGTTCTAAATGAATTTTCTCGATCTAATTGAACCAACCTATGGTCAAGCTCCTAAATAGGCTCTTGTTTAAAATCTTGCTAAAAAATTACTCTCAAATTGCTGTAAAAATGGAAAACAAACTTTTACTAAGCCATAAATTTCATATTTATAAAAGGAAATTAAAAAAAGCCATAAAAATCAGATTTTTAATGAAATTTTCATATGTAGAGCTGAGGGCACTTGGAAAAGCTACTTACCTATAAAGACATGCTGAAAGATTAAAAAAATTCATTTTAATTTTGCAAAATTGAAGTATATAGTAGTTTACAAAGTGTAACAAGTACTAGGAATGAGTTTTATGGCTTTCAAAACTGAATTGAATGCAAACCAAAATAAACGGACTGAAACCAAACTAAATGAGTATTAATTTACTCATGGTAAACATAAGTTGAACTCTCTTTCAGCTCACTCTATCAGGTGGAGCTCAAATTCAGATCAAACCCCTCAAAATAGAAGGAAAACACTCGGACTGAATTGAACTTGAACCAGGATGAATGAACTTAAAGCGAAATAAGAGAAGCTTGATTAATACATGATAAACATAATCATAGCTCGGTTTTAACTCAATCTTCTAGATTGACCTCAAATTAAGCTCAAAATGTTGAAAACGGGAGAGTGAAAGATCTAGTAGAAATCTACAAGTTAGTATATGACTGAAGTTGGGCTAGATGACTCAAAATCAATGAAGTAAAACTTTCTCTCCATCAAGGTAAACTTGTTTTGACTTGATTGAGTTAAAGATGGCAATTTCAAGTTCCAGAAGCTGATTTGAGTTACAGGTGAGTTTGCTTCATACTGGAATAACTTTAGCGTGCTAATTCTGGTGACTCCTAGGTTCATTAAAATTGAAAATCTGCATAATTACTTAAATATTAGGCAACACTAAAAAATTTTAGAGAAAATCCTTACTTTCAAGATGCAATGCCAAGACATAGGGAAAAATGGTAATTTTTAGAATGGCCGACCTAAGTGATATAAGTCTAGGTATTCAATGTTGTAGTGAAAAGTACTTGTTTGGCTTAGAAATAGCTCATTATTTTTTAAATTTAAAATCTATTTGAAAGTCTTATGGTGACGGGTAAAATGATCATTTGGGCTTGTAAAAATTTTGAGTGTACACCATCTGTCAGCAGAGGTAGCTCTGCTAGCTGGCACCTCACTGGGCCTTTGGAAAAACAGTAGTTGCTGAAAGTGTCTATGCTGATCCGCCATAAAAGAAGTAGCGGTAGCTGAGGGCTCTATCCTCACTGGTCCACCAGAAAAACAACAGCATTAGAGGATTTTGGCTTATTGCTGGTTTGTTGGAAAAATAGCGGTGGTGGATTCACCAACCGGCTCCAAAAATATGAGGCAACGACTACTTCTCCAGCCATACAAGCAATAGGTATTTCCCTCTATTTTCAATCTTTTATTTTTCCCTGCCTTTTTTTTTTGTTTGTTTGTTGCGGAATTGAGTGAACTCTGCTTTCTTCCACCAGAGCGTCGGCAGCATTTTGTTTTGCCTCTGTTCGGATTTCTTCCACCAGCGCGTCAACGGCATTTTGTTTTGCCTCTGTTCGGATCTCCTTCCTCCCTTTTCTAATTTAATGTCTTTCCCTCATTTTTGTTGCAGATATTACACAAAGTTGTTGGAAACAAGTACACACTGACTATGTTGACTCAAAGAAAGAGATATATCAACCACAGAGAAATAATGGTGAAAAGGGAAGAAAAGAGGGTACAAGTTTTATGACAAGCAACCAAAAACAGGGAAGATCTTTCTCTTCCTCTCCACTATTGTAGTCTTATGCTCTGGTTTCTTCCACTGATTCCCTCCTTCTTTCAAATAAATTCATGCATTGTTATTGACGTTTCTAAACTAAGAGGATGTTGTGCAAGTTTTGTCAATAGGGAAACTCCCATGCCTAACAGATGTCTTCCTAGCAACAGTAATAATGGAGGCAATATCACTGCAGCTGAACAAGATTTTAATCCAGATTTCAATGTTGGCAAAGATCTGATCGGTTGCTCCGTGGATGGATCACAATAACCCTATCTGAAGATTGGGGTTAGTAGTCAGCCTAAAAACCTCCAAACAGATATGGGATACTCTAAGTCGAAGATTTGCTTATGTCGAGGAGCGTGAAATGCTTCTTATGAAAAGACTTCAGATGAATCAGAAAGGCAATCTAAATATTGCTGAACACACCAGAAATTTCAAAATTACATGCGACGAACTAGCCGTCATTAGAAAATCAGTCTCAGACCAATCTAAGGTTTTTTTGTTATTGACTCGTCTCAAGCCAGAATATGAATCTTTTATAATGACCAATATGCTTCCTCCAACTCCACCATACTTGGAAGCCATGAGACGGTAAGAAATATGTATGGAGACATTTCAGGCACTCAGGTGGCTTTTATGAATCAGTGTGTTCAAAATTAGCATTACAAGGGAAATAAAAATCAAATGTTCAATTCAAAGGGACGTGAATTTCATCAAGCCAGCCAAGGGACTTCATTAAACAGCGACAAAAGGGAAAATAATAATCTCAGTCAGTCCAATGCCTCTAAAAGGGAGTCGTGTGCCAAATCTGCAACAAAAGAAATCATTTTGCATTTAATTGCTGGCATCGCTTTAATCAAACGTTCCAGCCCAAACAGGTCCCTCAGGTGCTAGCTGTAATGAAGGTTGCAGATAGTGAAGATCAACAATGGTTCCCGGATATTGGAGCATCTGCTCACGTCACATCAGAAGCAGGTAATCTCAATACTTCAACTAAATACTATGGTTCAAAAAAGATAATGGTAGGCAATGGTCAGAAACTTGACATCATGCATGTAGGAAATGCTATTTTTCATGATGGGCATAATTCTGTTATTCGTAAAAATGTTTTGGTTCTTCCAAAAATTAAAATGAATTTAATTTCAATCAGTCAATTAACAGCAGATATGCCATATATTTCTCAACTAATAGTTTTCTTGTAAAGGACAAGAGAAACCACCAGATCGTGGCATCGGGAACCAGACATGGACTTTACATGCTGAAAAATGTAATAGCAGAGTCAAAATTTCAAGGAGATCACAAAGCATTTTTCTCAATCAGATTTTGTGGAGCAAATAAAAGTATGGCATCATCACCTTGGCCACATCAACCAGCAGATATTAGAGTTTTTGGTCAATAAAAAGGCCATTAGAGTTTTTGGCCCATCTAGTAAAGGCCATTAGAGTTTTTGGCCCATCTAGTAGCAAATTTTTATGTTCCAGCTGTCAATTAGCTAAGTCATGTCGTCTTCCATATCTTTCTATTGAAGAGCATTGTGATGAATTTCATGGTCGTGTGCACTATGATCTACGGGGACCTGGCCCGGTCATTGGGTCTCAACAATATAAAGATTATGCAATTTTTGTTGATGAGTCTACTCGCTTCATTTGGTTTTATCCAATGTCATTCAAGTCAGAATTTTATGAGATTTTTAAAATTTTTCACAAGTTTGTGGAAAATCAGTTTGGAAAAAGAATAAAATTTTTTTGAACCAATGAAGGTGGAGAATTTAATAGTAATACTCTTGCCTCCTACCTATGAGAATATGGTGTCCAACATTTAAAAGCATGTCCTAAAACTCCTCAAAATGGAATGGTTGAATGGAGACATCGAACTATAGCTGAACTTGGACTTGCAATGATGTTTCATGCTAGTGTGCCAACAAAATTTTGGGTTGAAGCATACTCTATAGCTGTGTGCTTAATCATTCGACTACTTACGTCTACTCTCAATATGAAAAGTCTATTTCAGCTTGAAAAAGAGCCCAGACTATGGATGCATGAGAGTCTTTGGAAGTCGTTGTTTCCCTTATCTTCGAGATTATGCTAAGAACAAGTTAGAGCCTAGATCTTTACCCAACATCTTTATAGGGTGTAGCTCAACACGTAAATGACATAAATGTTTATATTCACCAACAAGTCGGATCTTTATATCCAGAAATGTTGTTTTTGATGAAATTGTATTCCCTTTTCAACAACTTGGGAATTTATTTTCAACAATATCTCATTTTCAACATGGTGTCACCTACAAGGAATGGCTTGACGACAAACAGTTACTTGAGGAAGCTTCTAAGTCCAGTTCTATCGATGAGCTTGAGAATGGATCCATTAGAACCCATTGCCACAATGACAACCATGAATTGTCTTCAAGTAGCAATCTACCATTGCTACGGTTGCTAATAACTTTCATGTTGCATATGCTAGCTCTTCTCAAAAGGCCATCGAGTCTTCTCACACTGATTCAATGCCACATTTCAGATCCAATTTGTAGTCACCATCTCATATCAATTCAAATTCCATGATCACAAGGGCAAAAGATGGCATAGTTAAACCGAATCCCAAGTACTTCATTGCTCTTATGGTTCCTTTGGACCCTAAAATAGTCAAAGAGGCATTCAAACATCCAGGATGGGTAAAAGCAATGGAGGAAGAAATAGAAGCATTAAAATTGTGCAAGACATGGACTCTAATACTCCGAACTTCGTATATGAATGTCATTTCCACCAAATGGGTTTTCAAAACTAAGCTGCAAAGTGATGGAACTTTGGATCGTCTAAAACCTTGACTAGTGGCTCGTAGGTTCAATCAAATTCATGGAATTGACTTTATGGAAACTTTTTCACCAATCATCAAACCTACCACAATTCACATTGTATTGACTATCTCCTTATCTCTAAATTGAGATATTATGCAACTTGATGTTAAAAATGCCCTTCTACATAGAGAGCTACAAGAAACAGTTTACGTAGAGCAGCCACAAGGATTTGAAGTTCCTACCAAACTGACTCATGTATGCAAGCTTCATAAATCTCTCTACGGACTTCAGCAAGCTCCAAGGGCATGATATGATAGTTTCAGATTTTTTCTACTCTTCAAAGGTTTTTTCTGCAGCATTTTAGATTCTTCTCTCTATATTTGCCATCATAAAAAAAGAACCATCATTTTGTTATTATATGTGGATGACATAATATTGACCGGCAGCAACAATTTTTCATTCAAGAATTCATCACTGAACTTAATCAAGAGTTTTTGATGAAGGATTTAGGAAGTTTGGATCACTTCCTAGGTATTGAGGTTCTCAAAACACTTCAATGGATCTTCCTCAATCAAAAGAGGTATGCATATAGCCTCTTACAAAGTGCTAATCTAATAGCTTGCAAACCAACTATAACTCCTCTAGTTTAGAACTTTCGGCCACCCTCCAAAGATCCCCTATTTGTTAATCCTACACTCTATCGCAGCCTCGTAGGTGGACTTCAATATTGCTTGTTTACACGTCCTGACATCACCTATAGTGTGAACTACGTCAGTCAATATATGCAGCAGCCTACTCAAAGTCAATTTATGCTTGTTAAAAGAATACTTAGATATGTTCATGGGTCCTTCGAACTCGGATGTATAATTTCACCTCATTCAGCTTTTCGCTTGCATGCTTATTCTAATTTGGATTGGGCTGGGTACTAAGAGATGCGATGGTCCACAACTGGATTTTGCACATTCATTGGAACAAATTTGATCTCATGGACAACTAAAAAACAACCAACGGTGGCTCTCTCTACAACTGAAGCAGAATATAAATTGATGGCCTCTGCAGCAGTTGAATTAACATGGTTTTCCTTCATACTCAAAGATATCGGCGTTCATATAACAGATCCCCTGCAGCTATACTAGGACAACATGTCTGCTTTACTTAGCATTAAACCAGTTTTCCATTCAAGAATGAAACATGTTGCCATAGATTATCATTTTTTACGTGAGAAGGTGGCGTTGGGGACCTTAGGTACTCAATATGTTCCTTAATCTTAGTAGATTGCAGACATTTTTACAAAAGCCTTATCTAGATCCGCTTTGAAAATCTCAGAAGCAAACTGGGTGTCGTTCACCGACCACCCAATTTGAGGGGACATGATAAGAGTAAACACGAAAGACCTGAATTTAGGGATCTCAAAGATAAGAATGTGATCAATGGAAAGATAGAAATCAAGAAAACTATTGAAGATGTTGAGGATGTTGATCAAGCTGGATTACAGAAATTACTTAGAAAAAGGGATAAAAGGGATACGGCAGATTTTGTTGATTGTAATTGATAAATTCATTTATAGGCAATATTTTTGGAAACATAAAAAGTTATAAATAAACTATTTGCTCATTATCAAATCCCATCGAGAGAT
Organism: Nymphaea thermarum; assembly: GCA_011799765.1. Taxonomy (NCBI): domain Eukaryota; kingdom Viridiplantae; phylum Streptophyta; class Magnoliopsida; order Nymphaeales; family Nymphaeaceae; genus Nymphaea; species Nymphaea thermarum. Next base: position 14,123 of record JAANDH010001606.1, on the reverse strand, counting down.
AGTTGAGCTTCCTGCTTTCTTTCTCTTGTCAGTCATTTTTTGTTACACACATGGATGTATATATACACAGTACCAGATATATAAGCCTGGGCAACGGGCCGGGCCACCGCCGGGTACCCGGTACGGTCCTGGGTCCGGGCCTTGAAATATTGATTTTCGGGCTGAGGTTAACGGGCTGGGCCCGGCCCGGTAATTAACGGGTCGGGCTTGGGCCTGCCGTTGTGATCGTTGGCAGCCCGAGAAGCCCGACATGATTTTTTTAAAAAAAAAAAAATTGAATGTTAGCAACTTAGCCGGTTAAGGTCCCCCCGCCCCCTATTCAAGGATGTTGTGTGAGAGGTTGAGATAGTCGAGCGACGCGCATTGCCCAAGGTCTGCCAGAACATGACCATTCCCCTATATCTCTCGACCCCTGTGGGTCATTCGAAAACCACTACAACTTAAGCCTCTGTTTTTGTGGGTCACCGGCGATCTTCTCCGCCTCCTTCCCCCTCACTTTTCTTCCGTTGCACCTGTGTCAATCTCACTTGTCTCCCTCCCCATGTTCTTCAACTCCTTTAACCCGAAAAAGCCCGGCCCGGCCTGTTAATAATCGGGCCGGGCCGGGCATCAGGCATAAGTTGAAGCCCGAGGCCCGATATTACGTGGGCCCGGCCCGACCCGTTTCTAAACGGGCCGGGCCTCGAGCTGGCCCGTTTATAATGTCGGGCCTCGTTTTTTACATTTTTAAGCATGCATGCTTACTTGAAAACAACAAAAAGGATATCTCTTAAACTGTAGTTACAGAATGAAATGCACTTCTGTTATGTCTATATGATGTGTCTTATTATTCATCATATGCTTGTAATATACTACAGAATGAAGAGCATTTCATACTTGTGCACAGAATGGTTAATGTTCATCTAAATGACCATTATGTCAAGTATTCAAAGGCATCACATGTTGTCTACTGCTATCGCTAGCAGGCATTAGACATTCGAAGTAAGTGTATCAAGGGCATTTGTTTTTATGTTTTTTTTCATTTTCTAGCATGCAAGTTACCGTATCAGTATTCAACTACATTTCAGAGTCTAAAAGTTACTCACTACTTTCGGATGTGGCAGATCTTGCTGGCTCTGATACCACTGTTGGGATATTGGGAGTGGTTGATACACGTGAGCCCTTCAATCTCCTCAGTACATTCACCACTGGAGTCACCAGCTTATGAGCACCGAGCAGCAGAAGTAACAGCAACAGTAAGGTACGGAAGCTGTAGAGAACCAGAGATAAAGAAAGAAATGAGAGAGAAAATTAAACAGGGAGAATGTTTACAGGTTTGCTTTTATGAAGCAACTGCTAGGGTAATCAGATGACTAACCCTCACGAAGAAAGTACTTGGCTATTTAATGCCAGCTTCATAGGATTCCCCATAAGCACAACTTGCAATTAGGGCCAGTGAGAGAAATCAAGAACTGATTTGTAAAACAGAATATTATTTAATGAAAAACTCGTGGCCACTATCCAAAAGGGCAGAGGCCGGCAAAAATTGGCAATCGGCACTCAAATAACCAGCAATGGCAGAAAGCAACCGAAGGGCCTATTTAGTCTGGCAGCAATGAAAGTCCAGGGTCGGCAATGGTAGTTTGAATGATGTAGTTTTAGCATATAGAGTTTAACATAGTTACAAAGGCAATAATAGGAACTAGTTGGGTCAGCAATGATGCAGCAAAGTCTGTTGTTGAACAAGATTGCAATCGGAGTACAGGAAATAGTCAATGAAAGAAAAGGCGGTGAAGGCTTGAAAGGAATATGAACTATGTGTTGTCGGGGGATTACGATTCACTGCTTAGCCAATGCAAAGAAAGACAGAGAAAGCGCTGCTTGAAAAACCAAAACAATAGAAAAGAACCAGGTTCAGCAACTTGGCAAGACGAATGGACAGGAAACGAGCCGTCATGAGCATAAGCACACTACAAAGGAGGAAGTTTAAAGCAAGGGTTGACGAAGGTTCGAGAGATAGAAGCAGCAAAATGGAGGTGGCACAAAGGAGACGAAGACGGCTAGACGGGTACTCTGGCCTGGGCTCGGGTACTGTAGATGGGTAACCATCGGTGGCCCGGCCGGGTGCCCAGTACCCTTAATTATTTTCTTAGTGCCCCTCTATCATTTTGTTAGTTTATTATGTGTAGAATTTATTATGTCTAGAATTTTCTGAATGGATACCCTTAACAAAAATTGAAGGCTCTATCACTGAAGAGGAGTCAATCAGAGCAATGGGGAGGAAACCATAGGAAAAGGAGGGCAGATGTGAGCAACTGGTAGGAAGAAGGGGCCACAGGTAGCCGTCAGACACTGGCGATGGTTGCTGGCAGCACGAGGAGACAAAAAGATAATGTCCGTCCATTAGAGTAAAAAAAAGAGCTACATAATGGGATGACATAGCTTTTTTGATTTGTTGAAATTAGTTTTTTGGCTTTTTATTGACAAAAAAAACTAAACATCTCAAATAATTGGATCTGTATTCAATTTCTAAGTGAGAAAAAGAATGGTCTGAAATGTACTTAGCAAGACCATGGTCTAACTTTCTTTTGTTTGCATCCCAAGTTAGGAAACATGCCTAAACATGCTCCATCTGCCCTCCATGGAAAAATTAATAATTGATGGAGCTCTACATGCCTAAACATGCTCCATCACTATGAAAAAAAAAAAAAAAAGCACCTGCTAGCGACATGAAAAAAAGAAATCGTCAATAGAGGTGCCACTTCCATTGACAAAAAAACACAAGTGCTGCGAATGTTAGACTTGTCGTATTTTCATCTACACCAACAAAGGGTCTCAAGTAGATCATTTCCTTTTCAAAATTGAGCACGGTTTCATTCTTTTACCACTTAATTAAGCAACACTGTTAGTGTAAATTGTGGAAAATGGAATAGATATAAAGCCTATCGGCACGTCCAGAAGGGTGCTCTCTTAGAACTTCAGTTGTACTCCTTACGATTTGATTCCTAAGTTGCAAAATTGATGATGCATCTATGTTATAAGATACAACTAGGTTAATACCTCAAGACATCTACGTCTTGCACACACAGAGGAGCTCTACTACACAAAAGATGTTAACGAGTAAAAAGATAACTTTTATTGACTAAAAAATTCAATCCACTCCAAATGAAACCAAATGATGCCCCTTGCATTTCACTCTAGAAGGCATGTCTTCATCATTTACTAGCACAATGGCACATTTGCTCAAAAAGCTGATATTTCCAGAAAGGCAAGGGAATATGTGACATATATAGTTGTTTTCCCTCTTTTCTTTTCTTAAGAAAAGTGAGTTTAGAGTGACACATCAAAACTAGGTCGGACGACTTTAAGTATGAAGAATCCTGATGTGGAGCCTCGAAGGAGATCCCAAAAAAAAAAAAAAAAAAGAAAGTTTTTCCATTTTCTCATCTCGACAAGGGAAGAAGCTAAAATCCACAATTGCAGTAGGGAAATCAAACAATTCAAACAAAAAATCTTTGCAGAAAGGACTCAGACCATAGCAGCTACTACGCCTGCTTCCATGTTATGGTGAATACATGTCACACTATTCATTTGAGCCTTTGCCTTGTTCATTTCTAACAACATCAAAATTCCTTTGAATTTTATAGCGATGAGGCCCAAAGCCGGTGGCATCCACCAGCAGCAGCTTAAGATGTACAGATATTTCTGTGGGGGTCAAAAGACTACAGAAAGGATGAGGTGTTTCGATGCTGATTGGTGAGAAATCTAGGGTTTCTGTGATCAGTTTGGTTTCCTTACTCGGGACAGGGATTGAAGGAACATAAGGTTGCATGGCCAAACCAAAATTGGGGGCTTTCTAGATGGAACTTCCTCCAATTCCACCATTCCCAATGATGGATTGGCCGGTGCTACCGGCAAGCTGTCGCTGAAATCATGATGATGTAGAGACACTACAACAATGTTAAGTATCCGCCAAGGCACTTACTTAGTGCAAAAGCCATAGAGTATAGCTACTGCCCACTTTTTGTACCTTCCTTGACCTTCAGACAAAGTCATGTGAAGTATTCACATCGTGTAAAGGACTGCACCCAAAATATTAACTTCATGCAAGGGACTTCCTTCGCATGCATGAAAGCATGCATCAGAGAGACAATGAGAGAGAGAGAGAGAGAGGCAACAATAAGTAAGAGTAACTGCAACCCACTGAAACAGGTGTGGTTGTGCGATTGAGGTTTGCCATCAGGGAGCTTTCTATCATACGGTCGTCTGTCACTTTTTCTCTTTCATTGTTCCTTGACAAAAACTGGTTAACTAAGTACCCTTCATTTTCAGGAAAGATCCTCTGGGGGAATCTCAATGTTTCTTTTTAATAGGATTTTTGTCCTCCGTCACCTTGCATTCTTCCTTGCTACGGTCATCATCCATCTAATCATTGTTGGCAATCACAAACCGCAGGGCAGGAGCCCTAACAAATCATATGGTTGTTGTAGTGTGTCTACTCCTCTACAGTTGCCATCAAATAACTGTTGTAGCGCCTGCTTGTTGGCAGCATCGGCCAATCTGTTGCCGGGAACAATGGTCTTAGAGGAACTTCCTTGCTAGAAAACTCCTAATTTTGGCTTGGACATGTGACGTTGTGTTCCCTCAATCTCGCTCAAAATCTAGGAAACCAGGTTGACCATAGAGATCCTATCCACCAATCATCATCGAAACGCCCCGTTCTTTCTATAGGCCTTCAATCCCTACAGAGAAAGCCCTGGATCTTGTATTTCCGCTGGTGAGTGCCACCAGCTTTCGATCCTCATCACTAGAATGTTTGAGGGAATTCTGATGTTGTTTCTATCCAAAGGGGATGACCAAGGTTGGTGATCACACACATAGTATGACCCTCATTCTCTATAACATCGGAGTAGGTGTCGTAACTGGTATGGACCGAGTCTCCCTTTCTGTAAAGATTTTTGCTTTCCTTTTTTGTTGACGTGTTTTATTTGTCAACTGCAATTGTGGATTTTAGACTCCTTACCTATTCGGGAAGAGAAACTGGGAAATTTTTTTGAGGAGGGAACTTTCTTTGAAGTTCCATGCGTGTGCCAACATTTGAAGGAACGGGGTAAAAGAGTAATTGAACAAACATTGAAGAAGACAGAGTGAGTTATTTCAGTTCCAAGAGAGATTGAACATTCATTTGATCTTGATCCTTGTGGAGTGAAAAAGGCACTAGACTGGATTTGCACGGACCCTCCGATAAGATCCATAAATGATTTGTTTTGGGTAAGAAATGAACATTACGGTGTGTATATTCAGGTGCATGGTACACACCAATACTCCAATGCATTTCTCCCTCTGAGTAAGAATAAATATGTTTTCGAACCCTCTCTTTAAAATGGAAAGTGGATGTTCCAGCACGAATCTCAGCAATCACTTGTTCTGATTCCACATATTGATCATTTTGAACCAAAAGAATTCACTCACATCAAAGTTACAGTTCAAACTTTATTTTTCTATAGTTTCCTAGTTTCCAATTAGTTTAGTATAGGAATGATTTGTAAGGTGTTTCATCTGTAGAAATCCATATTATTTATGTCATTCAAAAGATCCTTCTTTCTTTACTTTATTCTTATTTCGGAAAAGTCCACACTATATCTATAGATACTATGAATCAATCAGTGGATTCGACATTTCAAAAACATTATAAAAAATTAAGGAATGTAGTAATTTCATCGGGGTCAATCAACCATTTTTCATTTAGAAAAATCTAATACATGTATATATTATGATTGTGTTGACTGGATGAATTTCCACCTCTTATGGAATGGGTCAAGGTCTTGGTCGAAGAGTAAGAACTCAACAAGACCTCAAATCCATATAAGGAGGGGTCAGGTCCTGTTGAGTTCTTACTCTTCGACCAAGACCTTGACCCATTCCATAAGAGGTGGAAATTCGTCTAGTCAACACAATCATAATATATACATGTATTAGATTTTTCTAAATGAAAAATGGTTGATTGGCCCCGATGAAATTACTACATTCCTTAATTTTTTATAATGTTTTTGAAATGTCGAATCCACTGATTGATTCATAGTATCTATAGATATAGTGTGGACTTTTCCGAAGTAAGAATAAAGTAAAGAAAGAAGGATCTTTTGAATGACATAAATAATATGGATTTCTATAGATGAAACACCTTACAAATCATTCCTATACTAAACTAATTGTTTCTTTCATGGCCCCAAGTATGCCAATATTAGCACCGATGGTGCGTAAATGTAACTCGCCGTTCAAACAATTATTCAGAGTTCCTAGAGCCCCTTGTAAGGCTTGTTGGAAAACTCGTTGTTGGACCTGATTAATCACTCTTTGTTGTTCGAAACGAATGATTTCGTTTTTGTATTTTTCTAATTGTTCCAAATTCTGATAAGCGGCATTAATCAAATTTATCTTTTCTTGTTCTATCTCAGAGTATCCATTCACTCGAAACTCTTCCGCTTCCCTTTCCACTTT
>JAANDH010001605.1:30675-40744 GCA_011799765.1 Nymphaea thermarum | reverse complement strand
CATCAATAACTCGTACACGATCCAAATGATCCTTAGTCCTTGGTCTAATTACCCCTGTTAAAGGCGGCAGGAACGGTTGGACCTCGTACCGACGGGCGGATCCCTTTCTCTTGAAAATTTTCCTCAAAACCTCAATTTTAAAAGAATTTTTGCTGACTCGCATTTCAACCTCCTTTGCAAAAGGGGTGGGGTGCGAACAATATGCTACCTCCGTGTATGCAATTTCATTATGTTATTAACTATGCCAAAAGAACTCATTATTAGTAGAAAAAGAAACTTTTTGTAGGGATAGAAACGAAAACCACAAAAGGAAGATCTGAGGATTCGATAACGGTAAAATTTGTCAGTCTGTATATACATATCATTATAACCAACATACCTCTTTAAGAAGAAAAAGAAAATATTTTCGTTTTTTTTCTTGCTTATTGCATTATTGCTTATAGCATTATCTCATAAATATTTTATTATCTTATAAACATTATCTCATACTTATGTTTAGTGTTATCTTATACATTCGTCTGTTCATTATCTCATAAATATTTTGTTATCTCATAAATGTTATCTCATACTTGTTTGTTTGTTATCTCATGCACATACATATATAATGTTTGAGGATGAAAGTAAATATACATGTTGTCAGTAGGGTCCACCCCTGACATACGCTCGTTGCATACGCTAAGCTGGCATACGTAATCGGTCTCGAATGTTTATCCCCCAAACACACACCATGAACTGTGTATATGGGATCTGCCATGTGCCACCAAACCTTTTTAATTTTATTAAAGGCATTTTGATCATTCTACACCCTTGCATAATGTTATGCATGCAACTAGTTTCAGGTTTTTCTGACATGAGTCAAAATAAAGCAGGTCCATTGTAATACTAAGGAAGAAATTTCAAATATGTGGGCCCTTAGGTTGATCCAATTAGTCGGTTGATTTTATGATTCAACTGAAGATAATCGGCAAGATGCAGTGGCATAATCACTTTTTCAAAAATTAAAAAAACTATATAAAGAAACAAAAAAATAAGAAATTAAATTTTACAAATATTTAAAAATTTGGAAATTTTAATACGTGAAAGCTTTTTATTGTTCTGTCAATTGAATTGATTATGCACTTGTTCGATGTGAATCAACAGTTCCAAGCGCTCCTTTCACGACAATGGTTCAAGTTGTTATTGGTGAAATAAACAAATGATCTTGTATATGTATTCATCTTTCATATCTCTCTCTCTCTCTCACCAAGTTATTTTGTTAACATATTTTTTTAATCTACACTCACTCTTTCTCTCTCTGCCCTCTTAAATACTTGTCAGCTCAAATTTCAAGGATTAACTCGAATTGCAAGAATAAACACAATTCAAATTTTATGAAGGGCTCAAATTAAATAGTTCTAGATTATTTTATAGGTGGGGAGGTTAAGTAAGTTTTAGGTACTTCATTAAAAAAAAAAAAAATCCAGGCATGCATGTAGTTGTAGATCTAGTTTCAAAAGGGCAGAGAGTTCATTATGGCACTACCTCTGATGATCAAGGGAAGGTCACAAGCGCTGGGCACATCAGGCCTAGTAAAGGAGGAAATGACATTTTGGTAATTTATTAAAAAACTGTCCTTCATAATATTTTTACTTTTTTTTATTTTAAATTTTGTATTTACAAAAAGTTTTTTTTCAATGTGAAGTAAAGATATTTTAGTCATTAAACATATTGGCGCAGGAGTGCATCAGTATGTTGCATATAACCAGGTTCACTGGTGGTCACCTAGTCATCTTTTCATAATTGCTTAACAGTCTACACCTGTCACCAAAAAACAAAAATGAACAACTAGTGTCTTTCCTTTTTTCTTTTTTTTTTCTTTTTTTTTTTTGTGAGCGTGCACCCTCTCATAGGCTGAATAAAACAAAAAGGTATCTAGGTGATCAATATGTTAAGTTTAATTGGATTGACAGTGTTAAGTTGAAATCAACTGGTCAACAATGTGCAATCGTCAGCTGGTTCAAATCTCATCAGCACTTATTTCTTTTGAAAATCAATTATCACTCATCATTCATTTTCCTTTTAAGTTTTAATATTACAAATAAAAAATGATAACCTACATTAAACGAAATTACCCAAGTTCAATTGAGTCGAATTCATAACCCAAACTCTACTCATTATACATGGGAGCTTTTAGTTAAGCTCGAGATTGACTCCTTTAACAAGCAAGCTCGAGTTCAAGTTGAGCTTAACCAATTAGCAAGTGAGTCAAGCTGGAGTTGAGCATAGGGGATTTTACTCTCTGGTTGAACGACAAAATCTCTAAAATGTAGAAGAAGTAATTTCTCCAAGGAAAACCTATGTCACCTGAGTGCGGGATGCCGGTGCGGGTACAAGTGCCGGAGCGGTACATCTCAAACAATTTAGGTGTGGCAGTGCAGCGAGAGTATTTTATTTTTTTAATTTATTATATACATAATAGAATAAACGTGTACATATTATTATTACAATTTAGTTATTAATGAATATAACATACTTAGAATAATTGTATTGCATAAAAAAATATCAGAACAACATATATTATATAAGTAATTTAGTAATATGACATTCTAACAGGGTTCGGATGTCAGTCGGAGCCGCACCTATATCCGGTGCGCACCCGACTCAAGGCGACTCGGCTGCGACATTAAAATAAAAGAGTCCGAATGTAGAATAAAAGATGAAAATTGTTACCTTGAGAAGGACTACATCAGCTGGTGGTACTGACTCGAACATATCACCTCCAATGGTGACAACATTTGGCTGTGGTGGTGATGCATCCACAACATGGGGTAGGTCCAACACCATGCACTTGATGTGTGGGAAAGCGTTGGCTATGATGGCGGCCACAGTCCCATTCCCACCCCCAACATCCACAAGTGAGCTCACTCCCTTGAAAACTTCACCGCAAGCTTCAACCATGCAACCCATGGACAGCTTGCATCTACTAGACATTGCCTTATTGAACAGCTTGTTGATCTTAGGATCAAGGCTCGCCTTGACCCATAATGGTTCCCCGTGTTTAGCCTCAAAGGCAGTACGGCGCCAATTAGCCTCCCCTGATTGCAGCCAAGCTGCCAAATTTTCCCACGTAGAGACAATCAAGGGATGGAGGCTCAGCATGGCAACTGCTGACAGATTATGCGGGCCCTCCGTTAGCAACAGCCTTGACACTGGTGTCAATCCATACGACACTTCACCTGCGCCAGTCTTTTTTTCCTCTTCCACAAAGACACCATCATGCACCAATAGGCGCATTAGGTGATCGAGGCATGAGGCATCCATGGAGGAGTTGATGGGGATTTCGGCGGCCAATTGGGAAGCAGTGAGCGGCTGCCCATGGCCGTTGATGATGTCTGCTATGCGGAGCTCAATGGCGGCCTTGAGGGAGTAGGATTTCATGTAGCAGCACGAAAGTGTCTCAAGGTGAGCTTCTGCTATCTGCTGATCCATAATACTCTTTCGGACATTCTTTTCTTCCATCACTCCGCCGGAAGGAAAGGAACAATCCCAAACAAACGAAAGTGCAGTTTATTTGTAAGCTGTGGACAGGCAGCTTTTATAGATTCAGCTGCCTCCATTCAAACGACGGGTCAATAGCCATGTCGTATTTTGCACCATTTCTCATTATGCACGAGATAATGAGAGGACTGTGACTTTAATGCACAATTAATGCAAACAAGTAATTGGTAATGACCGTGATTTTAATGCGCCCAATTAATGCATGTGATGAATGTGACTTCAATGCAGGCAATTAATGAGTTGTAGGAGGGTGGGCGGGATATCTTGAAGATTGTTAAAACATGTTCCTTTGCTTCTAATCTCATTTCCAATGCTGATTTAAAAGTATCTGATCTAAAAATATGTGATTCTGATTTCAGCAGCAGAACAAAGCTCAAATCCACTCTACATGTAAAAAAGAGTGGAACTAATGTCAGAAGACTTGGACCTCAGATCCATGGATCTATAGCTTTGACGATTAGAGGTCACTGCAGATACCAGACCCGCGGCTATCAAACAAGGACCTATCAAATTACAGAATTGAGTCGTTTTCTATTCGATCAGGCTAAGTTGGTGTACGTACTAACCTCATGCTTCTACTACACTAGAAGAAATTGGGAGATCAAAAACTACCACTTTTAATACCGTTACCTATATCTTTTTTTGGGCATCATTGAGTCATGCTCCCATAAATATTTAAAGTATATATATATATATATATATATATATATATATATATATATATATATATATATATATATATATATATATATATATATAGTGAGAGAGAGAAAGAGAGCGATGACTCTAGATAACTAGGGTCATTCATTTGAAACACATAAATGGTTGAGAGAAAAACAAAGAAAAAAAATTAATATTAAATGACAAAAATATCCATCATATTTTCTCTTTACTTTTCTCTTAACCATCAATTATGATAGATTGTACACTCCTGATTAAAAAGACACTATTCCATTTTCATATGTATATAGTGCCTAAAAACACATTTTTGATGTACTTCCACTGTTATTGAATAATTGTGTCTGCAACCGGTTCATATGACATATGTACATGTTCTATGTGCATGGTTTTATAGCTTCATCATATTTTTTCTTTATTTGAACATGGTGATTAACAAATGGAGAAAGTATTAAAACAAACTTTTAAAAAGTTAAAATAAAAACCTTTAAAGCTCAATACTTTCATTTAAGGGAAACTTTTAGTAAGCACTTAAAGGTTTGGCAGTAATAGAAAAGCACTGTTAAAAATATACCTAAAATCCTTTCATGGTTAATTACAAAAACCTTTTTCTCTTCTTAAAGGTGAGTGTGGGTGCTAACTGCCAAGCCTTATCGAGGACAAGGCTATAGCGAAGCTCAACTAACGAAATGAGAAAAATTGGGACATGATGAAGGTTCTTCAACAGGATGTCCTTCAGATTCGCTTTTTTATGCGCAAGTTTTCAACTGGTGGCCTAGATCGGTGATCATTTGAAAGCATTTTGAACTATATTGATTAAATTGGACGACTCAAATTGGATCTGTAACACTTCGACTCAAATTGGAACTGGATTAAATCGGTACCATCAGATTTAAGATAAACACATGGTATACGCAATTTTAGTTCTTATTTTAATGGAAATATAGATGTAAATTTAATTTGATTAGTAAACGATTATGATTTGGCTTAAAAAAAAAAACAATTTTTAAAAACTTCTGTAAAGATGATTTATAGCGTTTAAGGAAATCTTAAACAACACACCTACCGTATTAATAGTTTATATAAAAGCACGTTAGTGATATCTAAGGTTTTGCACCAAAATGACAAAAAAATATTCCTTCGACCATTGAACTCTAGGTTATTAATTAGTTGGGTTTAACATATTTTGACTACTCTCCGCCAAGACAAGGTCGATGGTGGCCTGAAAAATAGAGCACGATAGAAAGAAGAACAGTGTGTATTCTCTATTGAATTCAATCACAGCGACGGTGAGAGGCTTGAGATAAAGATGACTTTCCTTATAAAATGAGGTTTCTTAAGAGGATGAGGATATGATATCTTTTGTAGCCTCCATACCTTTTGCTTTTATCGACATCCTTCTTTCCCTTGATAGCTACACTAAAAAACCTTAGCATGGATGTACTACGTTAAGCTTGCTTCTAGACAACCCCTTGAACGTAGAAGAGGTAAGAGGCTTAGCTAACTCACATAGACATGGTATCATTTTTTTTTTCCGCCCTTGATTATCAATATTCTTTTTTTTTTTTATGTTTCACATGGTGGCAAACTTGATGGACCATAGATGATATGCTGTAGAATAATAATAAGGCTTTGTTGTTTCTGTTTTTGTTCCGATGCAAACCTGCTGGAACTTGTATCCTTATGATTTTATTCCAAAAGACTGAGGAATACAAAGAATATGAACAAAGGTAATTTCTCTATCATTTCATTTAGGAACACCAAAACTGCTAATGATGTATAACATATGCTTATAAACAAGCTGGTTTTTGGATATATATATATATATATATATATATATATATATATATATATATATATATATATATATATATATATATATATATATATATATATACACACACACACACTGTAACACATTTTTAAAAACACATTTTTGAGGCACTTCATGTGTCATAGCCTCGTCATATTCTTTTTATTTGAACATGGTGATTAATAAATGGAGAAAGTATAAAAAAACTTTCAAAGCAAATATTTTCATTTAAAAGAAACCTTTAATGACGCACGTAAAGTTTTGGCATTAGTAATACAAAAGAACAATTTATCGATATCGTTAAAAATACACCAAAATTTTTTAATGGTGTGCGGGTGCTAACTATCAAGCCGTTATGAGGACAACGGTACATAGAAGCTATAAGTAAACAGACAAACAAATACCTGGCCTTTATGACGACATGGATATCAGAAAATTGAATGGTCAATCTAGCTTTTTAGTCACCCAACCATAACCATCTATTATGTACCGTCTGATACAATATAATGGACAATTAAGAGAAAAATAAGGAAAAAAAATGTGATAGGTATTTTCATTAGTTAACATTTTTTTCTCTTTATTTTTCTCACAACCAACCATCTGCTTTAGGTAGATGATCTCGGTTAGATGGCTGGGTGACTCTAGATAATTAGAGTCATCGTTCACTTTTATATATATATATATATATAAGCATTCTAAAACTAATAGCAAACCCAAGACAAAGAGGCCTCGCACTTTGGGATGTCATACTAATGAAGAGGTGGTGAAAGAAGAAGAAATGAAGAGGTGGTGAAAGAAGAAGAAATGAAGCTGGAACCATTCATTAGGGAGCCACCATGGGCGGATGTTCACCACCGGCAAAAAACAAGTTGCTGAAAGCCCTACCACTTTCTTTTCTCTTTTCAGAAAATCATTGTACTACTATGACAACTAGGCATCGCATTTTGTAATATCTTTGATGTACAATGATAATAAGTTCAATCAATATGATTTGTTTTGGTCTTGCACTTCAATCTCACAATTTTATTCTTTCACTCAAGATCACATCTGGACGTCAACTCTTTGAGACAGAGTATCTAGGATTTATTCAAAATGGAAAAACAAAACCAACTGGCACCTTTGGTTAACAATACCAACTGACACCTCTGGTTAACAATCTAATCGAGAAAATTAACGTAGTGTTATCATCCCAAATTTTTTCATAAGGACAGTATTCCATTTTCACCCAAATGAAGTTCTCAGTCTCAAGGCCCTCTCCAAGACCCAAAACAAATTCACCTTTGTTCGATCCAAAGTAATTCTCTATAAAACCATCCCAAACACAAGATTCTAATTCAAAACCCAACTTTAGAGGCGAGATTCAAGTCTAAAATCTAACACTGAATCCAAATTAGATCCAACACCTAAGTCTAGATCCAAATCAGGAATTTCAAACTCAAAATCCAAAAGTGAGACCAAAACAATAAAATTTGATGTTACAAGGACGGCGCAAGCATTCCCTTTGTTTTGTGTCAAGTTCTCGCTCCAAGATGTGCTTTGAGCTTAAACCACTCACTAGAACACGTCGGCGACTGATCAAACCCAATGCGAATCTAAAATGAGCTTGAAATCACTTAAAACGGAGTCGGCCCCATTTCTAACAAAAAACAATTTAATCCCTTTTAATTAAAATATTTTTAAAATAATCAGACCCCTTGAAAGCTAGGGAGGTGAAACCCACCCATCACTGGTCCATACGAGGCAATAAGGTTGGCGTTGCGCCCCCCTTTCATGGAACTCGGTGCAGCAGGGCCGCGAGAACGCGCAAGTGCGCGTTCATGGAATCACGTGCGGCTCGCTCTGCCACTTGACAGTGCTGTGCGTGCGTGGCCACACGTGGGAAGCACGGCAGCCAGGTGATGCGCGCTACGCAGGCCCTTTTCTTGGTAAAACCACCCCTGGTTGCCTTCGATGACATTGATTCGTCTTTACCAAGGGAAGGCGGGGTGTTGGGGAGAGAACATCTCTCTCTCTCTCTTTTACTTTGGCTCAACCCGTATATAAATCAAGGAAGATGAGCTCCAATACACCCATATATGCACACTCTTCAAATTTTATGTGGGGATCAAATCAAATAAATTTCAGATTATTCGATAATCGGGAGGTTGACTAATTTTAAGTATTTTTTCAAAAAATTCAACCATGATGCAGGCAGACCCTGATCGAGCCTACAAAATTGATTCGATTAATGAAATCAAGGCCACTAGTCTTAAGATCCTAAAATTAAAATTATATTTACATTAAGATATCATTTGGACCATATAGTTATCAAAGCATATATTTACATACTAGGAGACCTGCTTCTGTACGAAACCCTTACAAAGGATAAAACAAGAAGGTAACGTCGTGTTCAATTTTGCTACATTAACTTCCCTTGACGGCCTTAGATTTAAGGACGGGCGAAGTTTAGTACTTGCGATCGGCCTTCAAAGAGAATCGACAGGTATGTTGTCAATATCAACAGGTCAGCGAGTGTTAGGATTCAATTCACAGGTACTGTAGGTTCAAGTAATAATTATGAGCCAAACTGAGATTGAAAATGCCTTCAATAATATTGTGAAAAGAAGGAACCCCCTCTTAATGATAAATTGAAAGATCAGTACATAAATTCACTTTTTCAAAGGGTGTAAAAGTACGAGATTGAGTTGCATACCCCAGACATGCAACAAAATATGCACTCAAAGAAAACAAAAGAAGGATGACAAAATATCCCTCAGATGTTAAAGTCAAGCACGACTAGCAAATGCTTATACCCGTTGGGTGCCCGAGCACCACGCCCAGCCCTACTAGCAATGCGGCTTATTTTGCACCATTTCTCATTATGCACGAGTAAGTGAGAGGAGTGTGACTTTAATGCACAATTAATTAGCAAGGAGTGTGACTGTAAATTGTAATAAAACGATGACTAGCTAACTAGGTTCATTCATCTGAGACCAATGAATGGTTGAGAGATAACAAAGAAAAAATCTATAAATTAATATTAAATGACAAAAATATCTATCACATTTTCTCTTTACTTTTCTCTTAACTATCCATTATGATAGATTGTACAATCCTCATTAGATCGCTTAGCGTCTTTAAAAAGACAACATTCCATTTTCATATGTATACAGTGCCTAAAAACACATTTTTCATGTACACACCTGCTTTGATTAGTTGGGTCTAACATATTTTGATTACTCTCCACCAAGACAAGGTCGATGGTGGCCTGAAAATAGAGCACGATAGAAAGAAGAACAGTGTTTATTCACTATTGAATTCAATCACAGATACAGTGTGAGCCTATTTTGATAACTCGAAAAATTTGCCTTCTATTTTGTCAAGCTTGAGATAAAGATGACTTTCCTTATAAAATGAGACTTCTTGGAGGATGAGGATCTGATATTTTTGTAGCCTCTATACCTTTTGCTTTTGTCGACATCCTTCTTTCCCTTAACAGCTAGACTCCAAAGCCTCAGCATGGATATACTACGTTAAGCTTGCTTCTAAACAACCCCTTGAACGTAGAAGAGGTAAGAGGCTTAGCTAACTCAGACAGATATTGTATCAATTTTTTTTTTCGCCCTTGATTGTCAATATTCTTTTTTTTTTCTTTTTTTAAGTTTCACGTGGTGGCAAACTTGATGGATCATAGATGAAATGATGTAGAATAATAATGTAACTTTTTTGTTTCTGTTTTTTTGTTCCAATGCAAACCTGCTGGGACCTGGTTCCTTATGATTTTATTCCAAAAGAGTAACGAATACAAATAATATGAACAAAGGTAAATATGCTTATGAACAAGATGAGACGTAGGATATACATATATATATATATATATACATATATATATATATATATACATACATATATATATATATAGATGTACATACATACATATATATATATATAGATGTACATACATACATACATATATATATATATATATATATATATATATATATATATATATATATATATATATATATATATATATATATATATATATATATATATAAAATA
>JAANDH010001605.1:0-30575 GCA_011799765.1 Nymphaea thermarum | reverse complement strand
ACACTGTAACACATTTTTAAAAACAAATTTTTGAGGCCCTTCACCTGTTACTGAAATGGTATTGAAATAACATCTGCAAGATGCTCATGTGTTATAGCTTCGTCATATTCTTTTTTATTTGAACGTGTTGATTAATAAATGGAGAAAATTACAGCCAGTGAGGAGTGTGACTTTCATGCACACAATCGATGCACAAGTTAATGTGATGAGTACAACTTTAATACACACGAATAAGGAGTTAGTGTGTAGCAGGAGGATATATCCCAAAGAGGCTGAAGCCCCTCCTTAGTTCATCCGTCCCGGGTTTTTGGTAGAAGAAGAGAACTCTATACCAGTGATTAGATGTCCGGTTTAGGTCCCCTTCCCCATGGTCATCACAGTTGGAAAAGGCCATCGTGGTGCAGACATCCATGTAGGAGCATCTAATGTAGGGCACATTATCATTGCCCAAACTTTCTGATCCTCCCCTGTATTGGGGACAAACAAAAATCGATTCTGCAAATTTCATTCAGCATCAGGAAGATTGTCTACTACTTAAAAGTATAATTCAAGATGTAGTAGATAAGGAGTTGATCAAAATAAGCCTTGGACAACCAGAAATAATCATCAATCCCTTCCCAAACGTAGTAAGGAAACAATGTCAATAGTGAGACACATCTCTACCTCATCCAAATAACAAGTCACGGTGACCGGCATGAAAGAATCCCTTGTGGACTTCTTCAAACTATTGGCAATAAGAGGGAAACAAACAACAAGGTTAATACCGACCACTAGTTCTGTCACCATGGAAAAGGGATGTGATCCAAAATACCTACCACTAGTTCTCTAACCACAATTAAAACTGAAAAGTTTAGTCCAAGTAGAGATGATCAGTGAGCTTGTAGATTATACCTGTCGGTAGAATATACTTCACTGATAAAAACCTCCATGTGCAATGCACAATGAACATTGGTCACTATTGTTACCCTTGTGTTAGTCGATGGCGGGGCAAGTGTGAATATTTTTCTGTTACAAACGACACAAGCACCTAATATAGTTTCCATTATATCTACCTATCACAATTCATAAGTGTGACAAACAAGATCCACACTTTTGAGGTTGCGAATGTCTGGAAGTAGATATAATGGAAACTATATTAGAGCTTCTATTCCACATAATGGATATAGAACCATCTTTCAACTTGTTGTTAGGCAGACTATGGATTCATTTGGCCAATGCAATTTTGTCAATGCACCAGTGTCTTGATTGAGCCAGATGAATGCAAATCACCACAGAATATGCAGGGGATCATCTAGAACGACATTCCCACATGAGATTGTGTGTTCCTACGAATGCTATAGAAGTACCTAGTATACCTGTTTGCGAAGAAGATGAGCTGATGTGAAATTTCAACAAGATATCTTTCCATAGTCCGAAAAAGCAAATGTGGGTAATCAAGGGCAGCAAACCTACTCATTCCATATCGACCTACAAATATCACCATTTATTCAAGCAATTTTTCCAAAATAGAAAGAGATTCAAGCTCTTTCTCCACCAAGGATATCAAACATTCACCGGTTTCAGAAAGAACTTTGATGACATGAAAGCATTTTAAAACCAGCCAGGACAAAGAGGCCTCGAACATTGGGTTGTCCTACTAATGAAGAGGTGGCGAAAGAAGAAGAAATGAAGCTGGAACCATTCATTAGAGGAGCCACCATGGGCGGATGTTAACCACCAGCCAAAAACTAGTTGCTCAATGCCCTACCACTTTCTTTTCTCTTTTTCATAAAATCATTGTACTACTTTGACAACTAGGGATCACATTTTGTAATATCCAATTTTATTCTTTCACTCAAGATGACATCTGGAGGTCAACAACCAACATCACTAGCAGAAATGAGTTTGGAACTCTTTGAGAGAGAGTATCTAGGATTCATTCAAATGGAAAAACAGAACTGTCACCTTTGGTTAACAATCTGTTCGAGAAAATAAGCATAGTGTTATCATCCCAAATTTTTTCAAACGGACTGTATTCCATTTTCACCCAAACTAAATTCTCAATTATTTCATTTGGCCTTAAGCCCTCTCCTAGACCCAAAACAAATTCACGATTGTTCGATCCAAAATAAATCTCTAAACCCAAGTCTGAAGCCAAACACAAGATTCAAATTCAAAACCCAACTTTACAGGCGAGATTCAAGTCCAAAATCTAACTCTTGGATCCGAATTAGATCCAAAACCCAAGTCTATATCCAAATCAAGAATTTCAAACTCAAAATCCAAAACTAAGATCAAAAGAACAAAATTTGATGTTACAAGCACGGCACAAGCATTCCCTTTGTTTTATGTCACGTTCTCGCGCCAAGATGTGTTTTGAGCTTAAACCACTCACTAGAACACGTCAGCGACTGATCAAACCCAATCTGGATCTAAATGAGCTTGAAATCACTCAAAATGGAGTCGACCCCATATCTAACAAAAAACAATTTAATCCCTTTTAACTATACGACTTTTAAAATAATCAAACTCCTTTGAGGCTAGGGAGCTGAAATCTGCCCCTTATTGTTCCATACGAGGCAATAAGGGGGGCGTTGCCCCCCCCCCCCCCCCTTTTCATGTGAACTCGGTGCGGCAGGGCCGCGCCAACGCGCAAGTGTGTGTGTTCATGGACAATAGCGATATACATAGAAACCTCAAATCTTGCTTAAGATCAAGGATTAGCTCTAAATAAGATTTCATAAAAAGATTTATTTGTGTTATCTTGATAAGGCGTGACTTTTCAACACTCCCCTTCAAGTTGACGCTCCTGGATTGCCAAGCGCCAACTTGCTTCTTAAATTGTGGATTGTTTCTCGTCCCAAGGGCTTGGTAAACATGTCCGCAACTTGTTTAGTTGTGGGAAGGAATTGAGTTTGGATGTCTCCATTCTGAATCTTATCTCTCACCACATGGTAATCAATTTCGATGTGTTTTGTTCTTTCATGGAACACTGGATTGGCTGCAATATGCATTGCATCTTGGTTGTCACAGAATAATGTCATAGGCTCTTTGTGGACGATCCCGAGTTCTTTGAGTAATTTCTTTAGCCAAATAAGCTCACATGTGGTGAGAGCCATAGACCTGTATTCTACTTCTGCAGATGATCTAGAGACTGTTGTTTGTTTCTTGGTTTTTCAGGTGATAGGACTATTCTCAATCATGGTGCAGTATCCGCTTGTAGATCTTTGGGTCATTGGACATGAAGCCCAATCTGAATCACAATATGCTTTGAGCTGAATCGGCCCCTCTGATGACATCATAACTCCATATCCAGCAGTTCCCTTTAGATATTTCAACAAATGGTTCATGGCTTCTTTATGGAGCACTCATGGTTGACTCATAAATTGGCTCAAGATGTGAACTGTGTGAACAATGTTTGGCCTTGTTATGGTCAGATATATTAGTTTTTCAATCACCTTTCTATAATGATTTGGATCTTTGAGGATGTCCTCATTTTCGTTGTCATGTTTTATGTGTTGTTCCATAGGTGTCTCATATGGTTTTGCTCCCATGTGCCCTATCTCATAGAGTATGTTGAGAAGATATTTCTTTTGAGATAAGAAGATATCATCCTTTGAAGTAGCAAATTCTATGCCAAGAATATATTTGAGTCTGCCTAAATCCTTCAACTTGAATCTTTCATTCATCATGTGCTTTAGAGAATTGATTGAATTCAAATCGTCCCCTGCAATGATGATGCCATTCACATGCACTACAACAAATGTTCATCCTGTAGTGCCGATCTTGGAAAATAATGAGTAATCTGCTTTGGATTGAATATAGCCCATGTCTTTGAGAAAGCTAGCAAGTTTGGAAAACCAATTTGAAGAAGACTGCTTAAGCCCATATATAGACTTATTTAGACAACATGTCGTTCATTCCTCCTTTTGTCGGCTAAAACCGGGAGGTAATTGCGTACAAACTTCTTCCTCTAGATCACCATGTAAGAAGGCGTTATTAACATCAACTTGGAAAAGATGCCACTTTTGAATAGCAACAATAGTCAAAAGACATCGAATAGTAAAGACCTTGGCGACTGTTAACACCCCAAATTTTTCCACATCAAAATTGAAGCAATGTGAAAATTTTACAAAAGGATCGTGAAAATTTTCAATTGTGAAGCCAATTTCGAACCCACTTAATTCAAGTAGGTTTGACCCTAGTGCACCCAAATCTTAGCTAAGCTCAGTCAACATGAGCTCAGCTTGGCTAAAAAGTAGGTCTGTCTCACGATCCAATTAATGGACGAAAATAGACTTTGACCGAACCAAACCCATTTTGACTAAACTCAGTCAAAGTAAAATTTAGCTCAATTAAGAGCTTTCTTGGTTCAAATTTATCAAATTACCTCAAACAAAGTCAAACTACTCACAAATGAGCTTTGACTTTCGTCAATTGGTCAAAATTGATCAATCTGGATAATTTTGTCCTTCTATGGTCAAATTGAGATTACAGAACACAAAGTGGTTTATGAGAGACAAATAAACATTTGGATTTGTCAAATGCATAAATCAAATACCAAATTAAAATTCAATTTTTCAAAAGAAAGTTTGATTCAGTTGAAATCCATTTTGAGTCAAGTTATGGACGAAATACCCTTTTTGAGCCAAATTTGATAGAATTTTCAAATTTTATTCAAATTTAAATTGGATTATCATAATTCAATGGCATTTGGAGCTTAATAACTAGGTTTTAACTTAACAAGCTTGATTTCAAACAAAGAAAAAAATAAATAGCACAAAATATAACAAAACCCTGTGCAAGGGCATTTTTGTCCAAAGTTTTTGTCAAAGTTGATCAGCTAGGTCTGAATCAAATTGATCAAACCTAACCCAGCTCACCTAGCTCATGTAAATGGGATAAGAATGAGTAAATAGAGTCATTAAAACTCATTTAATCCTTTTTTCATATCCCTAAGCCTTGATTAATCTTCCAAGGCAAATTAAAGGAGGTGGTTGAACTCACCTCCTCCTCTATATAAAGCTCCCATTGGCCACCAGGGGGGGGGGACGAAAATTTCAAGTATTCCATCAAGTTGTTGCAGCCAAGAAGCTAGGAGGGAGAAGCTAAGGAAGAGAGGAGAGATTCGTCCAAGCCCTCTTCCCCCTTTTCTCGTATTTTCTTCTTTATTTTCTTGTACTATGTCCATTGATTTTGCTAAGTTAGGGTGCTTAAGTGGATCCTCACTTAGGATTTTCGTGGTGTTTACCACTCTGAATTTCAGCAAGCAAGCTATTCTTATTCTATCTTTGCTAAGCTTGAATCCACGGTTAGATTCTTGCTTACGATTGCTCGATTTAGAAAACAAGTAAAGAAGAAGGACAAGCATCAAGACTGACCGCAAGGTAGGTGATTTTAAGTCATTTCTCATATACTTTAACTTTTGGTTGGTTGATTTTAATTTCAGTAATTCGTGGGAGGAGTTATTTTCATTTATGTTATAGCTGGGAATGATGTTCAGCTACGGGAAACCTACGATTAAATGTACATGTTAATGCTTTTGGCTTCAAAACTCCCTATAAATACTCCCATTGTAGACAATCAAGCATGATTACATTATTGGATCATTAGTTATTTTTTTGGTCTTTGTGAAGTCGACAAGGAGGAAGTTAAAACCTTTGATCTTTGGAGAAAAATATCCAAAAGAATTGAAAAGATGAAATACTCCCATAGAAAGAAAGAGAGAGAGAGAGAGAGATTTCAAAGATCACTAATTGAAAGACTTTAAAAGAGGAGGAGATATGTATCTTTATATGTATTTTAATTTTATATGTATAGATGTACATGTATATATGTATATGTATACATATATGTACATGGATGTATGTGAAAGCTTTTGAAAATGAAGTATTTTAACTTAAATAGAGAGGAAAAAGTTCTTAAAAGAGAGAAATTCACGTACATGTGTACATACTATCACACATACATATATGAAAGTTTATAAAAAAGGGATATTGATTCGAAAAAAAAGAGAGATTTTATAGGAAAAGAAATAGAGAAGCATATATACATTCTATTATATATATATATATATATATATATATATATATATATATATATATATATATAAGAAATTTGTAAGAGAGACATTTATCTTGAAGTGAGAAATTAAAGATTCTAGAGAGAGAAAATAGAACACATATATATATGCATTCATGTGTATATGAAATGTTGAAATATAGAGAGAGAAGATGAAGAACATCATCATACGCACATATACGTACATAACATATATATACATATGTGTCTTCATAAAATTAAAAATCAAGAAATGACTTAAAATATCCGACTTCAATTTTTATGTAGGCCGAAGAGGAACTTGGCCTAATGCAAGAGCCTAAGCTAAGCCTCGAAAGCCTCATTAAAAAGGGTTCTTGATTTCAAAAATCTTTTGAAAAGCATGATTTCAAATGTTCTTATACAAGACAATAAAACATAACTATTTTGTTTGTTACAAGGGAATATGTTTCTTCTATCGTTGGGTATGGAAGAAAAACAATCATACATAAAATGAGGAGCAATGCAACAAAGCACTCATTGGGGTTCTTAATTGGGTGATCATGTAAGAAACTAAGCATAATAATGACATGAAAATGGATTTTAATATGTACATATTTGTGAAAGGCTTTCCCGGATTGGACCCCAACCTCAAAATCAATATAATAATGAAGAAAAATCTCAAACCAAACACTCATTCTCACCGTTCATTCGTATAGGAAAAACAATTAACTAGGCATGTATAACAAATCAACATTCAAGGCAAGAAAGAAACATGCTTCAATCATAAAATGAAATCTTACTCCCATTCTTATAGGAAAACAATGAACTAGGCATGTATAACAAAGCAACATTCAGGACAAGAAACAAACATACTTCAATCATAAAATGAAATCTTATTTCTATTCGTATAGAAAAAACAATCAACTAGGCATGCATAACAAAGCAACATTCAAGACAAGAAGAAACATGCTTCATTCATAAAATGAAATATTGTCTCACCTTCTCCCTTAAGCTCTCTTTCTCCATTTCTCTCTTCTTATTTTCTTCTCATTCCTCTTCTCCTCCAACCTTGGGAGCAAGCTTCTCCAAATTCTAATTTTTCGAGGGAGCACAAGGAGATCTCTTAGAGCAATATTTTCATCATCTTGAAGCTTCACTCAAGGCGAATCAAGGATATTCATTTTCTTAAAATCAGATTATTAGAGGTATGTTGTCAAGATCTCAACTCATTTCTTTCTCTTGCTTTCTCTCTTTTTCATCTCCCCATGGCCATATAAGATAGCTCTCAAACCTCCTTTTCGGAGTTAAGAGCTATTCTTGAGTGCACCTGGAACATTTAGTGTTCTTTTAAGACTTTAAGTTGGTTTGATATTTTGCTCTAATTCGGTTACTACCTAATTAGAGCTTTATCTCATCTTGCCTAAGTTCTTTTATAGAGGTGTTTGTGATCATAAGTGATGCTAAGTGAGTATTATTGTTTGAATGCATTGATCCTACATGATTGGAAGAGAATAAATCATTCATACCATAACATTCATCTAAAAACAATCCTACCATCACGTACATTTATATTTCTCATTGTTTTATAATATTCTCATAAATATTCTTATGAAAAGAGAAAAAAAAATTATGTTTTACACTCTCAAGTGATTCTTCAAGAACTTTTTCAAAAGTTGAAAACATCAAATCTTCAACATTTTCTCAAACACAACACCGCATTTAGAATGAAAAGATGTTTAAGCAAAAATGAAATGCATTAAAGATAAGCATAGCCCTTAGATTGATTACCTCCGAGAAAGGCGCCAGGAACTGTCGATCTTCGTACTGATGGGCGAGTCCACTTCTCTCTCATTTCAAAATAAAACTTTATTTTGCTGGAGCACTCCAAAAACGAAAATATTTTTGGGGATGCGAACAACCACTCACTAGAACACGTCGGTGACCGATCAAACCCAATCTGGATCTAAAATGAGCCTGAAATCACTCAAAATGGAGTCAGCCCCATTTCTAATATAAAAACAATTTAATCTCTTTCAATTACATGATTTTTAAAATAATCAGGCCCCTTGGAGGTTAGGGAGGAGAAATCTGCCCTTATTGGTCCACACTAGACAATAAAGGGGGCATTTCACCCCCCCCCCTCTTTCATTTCATGAGAACTCCGCACGGAAGGACCGCACCAACACGCAATTGCTCGCCTATGCGCACAAGCACACAATCGCACACCGCGTGGTCACATAGTCTCACATCGTGCGTGGCAATGCGTCACTCGCATAGCGCGCTATCGCTTGACAAAGTTGTGTGTGAGTGGCCACGTGCGTGCAGCACGCTGAGACAGGGCATGTGCACTGCACAGGCCCTTTTCTTAGCTAAAACCATCCCTTGGGGTGATTTTGGCCTACATCTCAAATGGGTGTTTGTTGGCTAATGGCCAATCTCACTTACTCATAACCAATTCTAAAAAAAATGAAAATCATTCAAAAATCCTTGAAATTTACATAAAAATGTTATTAAATTAAAAAAAATCAAATTTTGAGTTTTGACTCCAAAACTCTCTATAAATACCCCCAGAATCTTCTCTCTTGGTCATGAGTTAACCCTTATACAACCTATAGTGTTTTCTCACTTAAAAATGTAGAGTTTTCTTTAGCTCTCTATTTCTATATCTCTCTTCTTCTCTTCTTCTTCTTCTTCAACCTTGGGAGCAAGCTTCTCCAAGTTCAAAGTCTTCAAGTGAGCATGAGGAGATTTCTTGGAGGAACACCTTCATCATCTTGGAGTTTCATCTGAGGCGACCCCAAGATTACTCAAAGGAGGAGACTCATTCCTAATATCATCCATATTCAAGGTATGTTGTCCTCCTCTTGTTTTCATTTTTTTTTATTTCTTTTTGCCACCTCTTCATGGCCGTGTACGAAAGCTCTAAAGATTTCCTATCCAATGTCGAGAGCTACTCTTGAGTGTATCGGGAGTATAACCATGGCAAAATAAATTCTGTTTCTTCATTTATTTTCAAAAATATGATTGTTATGTTGTTTTACTCATCGTTTATGTTTGAGATGATTCTTGTGCATGATGGATTAATTTTTCTTAATTAATTAGCAAATGCATAGTGAGAATAAAATGTTTGAGTTGGGATATTTCTTCATCCTTATATAGATTTTTGAGGTTAGGATTTGTCCAACCCGAGAAAGTCTTTCATGAATATATACATGTTAAAATACATATTCATGTCATTCTCATGTTTGGTTTCTTTCTTAATCTCCCAATTAGGGACCCCCAGAGTGTTTTATCATGTTACTTGATTTTTTTTCATACCTAATGGTGGGAGAAATATATTCTATTGTAACAATTATATGTTCATGTATGAAATATTTGGAATCATGTTTTTCAAAAGATTCTTGAAAGCAAGAACCCTCTTTAACGAGGCCTTGGAGACTTAGCCGAAGCTCTTGCATGAACCCAAGTTCCTCTCCGGCCTACATAGAAAAATCAATGTAGAATATTTTCAAGTTATTTCTTGATTTCAACTCTCATGAACCCAAGTTATACATGTGCATGACTATCTCTCTTTGTGCTTCTCTCATTATGATTCAACATATTTTTTCATGAATTTTCATAAACATATGTAAATTTATATATACTCACTCCTCTATCTCTCCCTCTCTAAAAACTTGTTCTATCTCTCTCTCTCTCTCTCTCTCTCTCTCTCTATATATATATATATATATATATATATATATATATATATATATATATATATTTAAAAATCTTTTTATTTTATGATTTTCAAAATCTCTTTCTCTTTGTTTCTTTCTTTCTATTTCTTTTGTATTAAAATCTTTCCACTTTTTCATTCTTTCAAAAAAATTTCTCTCAAAATATAAGGTTTAACCTTTCATTTGCCGACTTCATCAAGACTAAAACTCAAATGATGACCCAATATTGGAATTATGTTTGATGGTCTACAACCCTATTCCATTTTCAAAAAATTTTTTCTTTTTATAAAAATATTTATAACAATTATAAGAATGAGAAATTTAGATGTATATGATGGTAGAAATGTTTTTAGATAAATGTTATGATAGGAATGAATGATTTCCTTTTAATCATGTAGGATCAATGTATCATGTATCCATATTCACTTAACATCAAGAATGATCCTAAGCACCTCTCTAAAAGAATTTAAGCAAGATGAGATGGAACTCTAACTAGGTAGCAATCAAATTAGAGCAAAATCTCCAACCTACTTAAAATTTTAAGAGCTTCAAAAAATTGTCTTCAAAGGTTTCCAAATGATAATTCTAAAGATTTCTCAATTCAAAATTTTCTAAATCAAAATGTTTTACACTCTCAAATGATTCTTCAAAACTTACTCAAAATTTTGAAACATTGAATCTTGAATACTTTCTCAAACACGAGACTGCATTTGATGAAAAGATGTTT
Organism: Nymphaea thermarum; assembly: GCA_011799765.1. Classification (NCBI taxonomy): domain Eukaryota; kingdom Viridiplantae; phylum Streptophyta; class Magnoliopsida; order Nymphaeales; family Nymphaeaceae; genus Nymphaea; species Nymphaea thermarum. The sequence goes on along the minus strand of JAANDH010001605.1, from coordinate 20,108 downwards.
AAGCTAAAACGAAATGAATTAAGAATAAACATAACCGTTGGATTGGTGGAGAATCTTTTTTGGCACCATCATTTGGGGTTTATGGACCACAAGGAATAGATATATGATGGGCACTGCAGATGGAAGTGTTGAGAGGGATGCAGAAGGATCGTTAAAATATTTGAGGACGCCTGTGTTGCTGCCAGTAGGAATAAGAAAGAAATCATGCTCATCAAAATTTGGATGCTCACTGGATGCACAGCAGATGAATGGCCACCTCTTCATCCGGGCCATATCTGTCTCCTGATTTTCTCCATGATCAATGGAGGGAGAAAATTTATCTCCTACGGCGCTAGATGTCAGAACGATGAGGTCTGGGGCATAGGTACTTAGGAGGCTGAAGGAGAGTCTATTTTTCCTGAAACCAACATGCTACTAAATCTGATGATCTATGTCTATGCTGAAAAATGGTCCAAAGTCGTGGTCGTTTCCAACCAAAACTTGTGGTTAAGGTGGATTAAAAGCTGTTGTGACGGCAGAAGGAATTTCGCTCGGGGGGCATACCAAGATTGCTGAATCGGCTCAAAAGCTGTTTTGCTGCAAAAATGAGCCCATGGTGGGGATTATCTCTTTACTGCTTGGTGCTTGAAACTAAGTGGCTTTCTTTTGTTCTACCACGGGTTTGTTTCCCTGTCTCAATAGAGTCGCATGGATGTAATTTTGGGGTTCTGTGGAGCTTGTGTATAATCTCTTTGATGTACTACTACATTTTCTTATTTAATTTACTCAGGAGGAAGAACCTCCAGCAGGGTTATTGGTGCCTAAGTACGTTTTGCAATTCTACTCTTTCCACAGTGAGATCTTTTGCCATTGGTGGAAGCATCCAAGGTTCTGAACATGCACGACCAATGCTATGATCAAACTGGTGCATTATATATATTCAGCTTAACGCACGCTAAGAATTATGATGTTTTCATCCTCCGGTGAAAATTAAACCCCTTGAATGTTCGTCTTTGCTTATCAAGCATGTCTTCCTTTCTGTCTTTGAAAATGCAGTCCATTACAATTTTGATCTCCTTCTCAAAGTGGTATGAAACTCCTAACCATTGGAGGTCATCAACGAGTTCCATCTGAGCCATTGGCTCATCGCGACCTTCCAGCATTCGCCTCACATTTTGTTTAATCTCCTCAATGTTCTCGCTGCCAGGGTCATCCTGTCGTGATCTCTTTCAGTTAATTAACTATTACTGAATAAGCTAGTGTAGAAAAATGACATTCGATCATTATATATTATTGCATGCTTAACCATCTACCTGTGAAGATGCAGCATACATTAATATTTCACTAACAAATGAAACAACTGATTGCTGAATTTGTTCTTAACAACTGAAAATGAGGAAAGGGGTAGATCTAGAACCCGTTGAAATTTCAGTAGCTTTTGTATACGAACGACTTACCTCGTGTGTGCTTTTCAATGATAGGATGAGATCATCTGTCCACCGGCTTGGCGGATAGTTCCCTGAACGTCTCTGAACTGGTGGAGACATGGTGCTTATGCTTATGCAAACATGGAATTCACTAATCAATTTCTTTGTTGAACAAAAAATTTACCACATTAATTAATTTACCACATTATGCCAAGAGCGGTCAATCCTCCTACCAATGGGCAAGTACCTTTCTCTTTCATTTCAAAAAAATAAAAATTTTTTAAAGCACCCTAAAGACTAAAATAGATTTTTGGGGATGAGAACACATAAGCACAATAGACAATCCAAAAATACTACAAATTAACCTAATCTCTTTCCAAAGAAAAAGACTGAATTGATCAAATTACTAAAAAACATCAAGAGGCTTTCGCATGGACCTATGAAGACATGTCGGGCATTGACACCAAATTGGTCAAACATCAGTTTCTTGACACTGGAATGCAAACCAATTAAATAAAAATTAACAAATTGGACCCTTAACTTGAAGGGCAAGTCAAGAAAGAGCTCCAAGATCTAATGCAAGTTGGATTTATATGAACAATTGACAATCCTAAATGGTTAGCAAAGATCAAGGTAATTTCCAAAAAAACAATAAAATTCGTTTCTGCATTTATATCAGATGTTTTGATAAAGTCATTCCTAAATATTACTATCCATTACCGAACATTGACTTATTGATAGACAGTATAGCAAGACACGCAATGTTCTTCTTCATGAATAGATCTTTTAAATATAACCATATTAAACTTGCCACTCATGACTGACCTAAAACATCCTTCACAACCCCATGGGAAATCTTCTCTTACACAGTGATGCCTTTCTGATTGAAAAATGCCAAGGCATTTGATGTCGTCACACCCGCCAAGCATAAAAAAGAAGCCAAAAAAAACAACACTCATTACGTTCCTACCAATCTCAATGTGAATGCAACAAAGAAAGAGAAAATTGATCATCCAAAAGACAAAGATTCCTATCACATGGCTGACCCAGCACCAGCAACAATATTAATAACAAAAACAAGCATCCAAGCTGGAGTTATATAGAAAATTCACGGCTTTGGAGCAAACTTATAAAGAAATCATTGAAGAACTTCTAAAGAAGGGCACATTATCATTGCCAAAAGTTTCTAATCCTCTCCCTATAATGGGGAGAAACAAAAATCCTTTTTGTAAATTTCATTGGGCACCTGGACATGACACTGAAGATCGCCTGGTACTTAAAGAGTTCATCAAAGTATCACCAATCCTCTCTCAAACAATGTCAATAGTAAGACACGTCTCTACCCCATCCATGCAACGAGTCATGGCGACCCACATGAAAGAAGAGCCATTGGACTTTTCAAGCTATTGTCAAGAAGAGAGAAAAAACAACAAGGTTCAGAGAAGCACCTTCCACCAGCTCTGTTCCCATGGAAGAGGTGTATGATCTATAACCCCTGGCAATGCTTTCAATTGGCTAGATTCTCCAATTACAATTAAAATTAAAAATCCAATCCTTGCACAAGCATATAGGAGAAATGACTTGTCAAGTTTAAGAAATCTCAGACCTTAGACCGATTACCCCAGTAAAAGGTGGTAAAATGGTCAGACCTCATACTAATGAGCAAGATCCCTTTTTCCTAAAATTCATTTTCAAACGAAATTCCAATCTTTCTGCTTTGCACGACTTCCTCGTTCACAGGATGGTGTGAACATTTATCATGGAATTTTCAATGCAAAAAATTGTGTGGAGACAGACAACTATGACACTGAAGACTACAAGTACTATGATTCAAATTGTTAGTCTAATAACAAATTTTTTCAATATTTTTGTGTATGATTGAATTATGAGTGTCTTTCAAGACATTGTCAAAGAATTTATTTGATGTGGTGTCTTGTTGTCATTAATTTAGTTTGCTGCAAGGGTTCTTCTGACTTCATTCCCATCCAATAAACAATTGATGCCTTTGTCTTGCTTTAATGTCACTGATAAAATTCATCCTTAATTTAATACTTCTATGATGAACTCAACCCTTTCCATAACCATGGCTAGCAGTTTACTATACTATGAGCAAATAGGTTCATGTCATTTGGAAAATACATGAGCCTGACATAACATCAACAGGTTGGAGTTAATCTTCCTCCCTTGACAGTCAATATACGGGCTTGCCTTAGCACCAACCAAAACAATACTTCTGATTTCTTTATTACAAAGACAATGATAAGTTCAACTAGGCAATGATAACTAACCAAATCAAGTTCAAAATATTGAAAAATGAAGATGCAGGAATAAATTTATCAAATTTATTGAATTTATTATGATCCCATGGCACAAAAGCCTTTTTTTATGAAACTATCATTAAAAATTGAGTGATATTTTATAAAGTAAAATAACAAGGGTCAGGCGACTGGGACAATAGGATCTCAGTTCACCCGATGATTGGACTCGAGCATTAAAGTGAAACAGGTCAAAAAATCAATATTGGAATGGGCATCACTTGAAATAATCTGGTCGGGTGTGCCAGCCACAATTTGCGAATTAAAGGGAAGAAAATGGGATCGGAGTTGTGACCTTTCCCCTCTCATGTCTTCGATCATTTCAATGAGGCACTCCCAAACTCAGCTTAAAAGGGAAAAGGGAAAATGTGTTACTAAATTTCTTGAAGAAGCATTGCCTAGTGCTACATCATATAGTCTTTCTCTAATCGGGCATTTACATTCAATCTTATCATTTGTGAATGAGAATAATGCATGATACACACAAGGAGAAGCCGATTAAGCCATCCTGCATGAGATATTTATCAGAAAAATGCTTAATGAATTTCCAAAACCAACTTTACAGTGCTGCGATAAAGGAGGGAAGGTTGATCCAGTTAGAATAGAAAAATGCTACATATTATATTTGTTTCTCTTTTTCCCTTTCAAATTTATTCTATTTAAAATGCATGAAAACTTACCTGAATTTGTGCATATTTGGAGATGCAGTTGACAAATTTTAGTTTATTTGAAGGTACAAATTTTAGTGCATTTGAAGGTATTGACACCAATCAAAATGTTCTTTCTGCAGCCTATCACAGTCTCTCCTGTACTAAATTGCGTAAATTTCACGCAGAATGCTCATGAGTCATGTAGTAATGTAGTTTTGCCCATCGCCAATTATTCCTTGAATATTACTGCCCATAATATGTTCCACAAAAAAATGTTTGGTTCAGTTTGGATAGTCTGTGACATTTGGCTTGATTTCAAACCTATGCATTTAAGAGTATTAGTGTGGCTTGTAGCTGGGCACACTACAAAAAAAGAGGCGTATACCGGTGGGTTTTCCATCTGGCATAGAAAAGAAACTGTAGCAGTGACATCGTTCACGGGTAATAAGACATGCAGGTAATGAAAATATTTTGGCAGCAAGTATATATTTGTCACTGGTACAGACTCTTTTATCAAAATCAGTTTAGTAGGAAAGTCTATACCAGTGACTTTCCATAATGGTGATCCTATAGTCGTCAATAAATACACAAATATATATAAATTTGTTTGTGTATTTATTGACAACTATAGCGATGACCTCACCGCTATAGGATCACCATTATGGAAAGTCACTGATATAGACTTTCCACTAAAATGATATATATATATATATATATACATGATTGTTTCCACCAGTATATGGCAGCTTTTATAAAACCGCACGAAGGCCCTCTCGACCCACACCCCTTCCTAGCAGATTTTCTTCCCCAACTCGTTTCTCTTTTCTCCGCTGCAAAAAAAAATTGCTATGCCTTGTCGGAGGTTTCCAAGATTAGCTCTCTCTCATTGCATTGTTTTGTGTGTTGTTGCAGGTTCAGCATTGCTTGTTCATAGCTACATAGAGATTCTAGGAGGATGATGCAGGAACAAACTCAGATCCAAAGTCTTCTTGACTCAAGAGCGCGTATGGAAGATTTTGTGTTCAAAAATATTGTTTAAATTGTTTGAGGCATTTTCATGGTTTGGACCTTTATCTGTATCCCAAATCCAAGTCAGATGTAATTGGATCCAAAAGATCAAGATCTTGTTCACATGTAATGGAATACTAAAATTTGATTTTGACAAAAAAATTCTCCATATTCTTGTTTGAAATATATATATATATGTGTGTGTGTGTGTGTGTGTGTGTGTGTGTGTGTTGCAATATGGTTACATTTGTGTATATGTGGACATATTCAGATGGGGTATGTAAAAGCAGATTTTAGCTGGCATTTACTAAATGTCGGCAAGGCCTGGAGTATCCTAACACTTGCATATTAGACACTGGGTAAGTGTCGATGAGGACCTTTCCTGGCATTTTATAAACACTGGGCGAGACCAGTTTGGACTTATAAATAGAGCTCTTGGAATCTGTCATTGTGTACCAAGGTAGAGGTGGGATGCGTATATGAGTTGAGTGTTCATGTTAATTTTATCTCTTTTTTTTATGAAAGGAAATGCTCTTGAGGTTTTACTTGCAATATTTTGATGAAAGCATATCATGGAGATCGCATGGTAATAACAATAAAACTTTAGACTCAGCATAGAAAATTTGAGACCCTGCAAAAAATGAATCCATCCATGTTTCTCCTCTAAAATGTTTACTAATGTAAACCAAATGAACAACTTTGAAGAACTAATTGAAGATAAAAAAAAAAGATAGTATAAGCAATCTTGTGAAGTTTGTTGCCAAAGTTTGATCATGTTACAATGGCTACAAAGGGATCTAAGGATATGAGCACTTATTTTATTAATGAATTGATGGGTTCTCTTCTAGCATATGAAGCAAGGTTGAATAGGTCTACTGAATAGGCATTCCAAGTAAATGTAGAAATTCGTAACAAGCAAAAAAGTAGTGAATGTACATTAGATAGAAAATATGTAGGTGAAGAAGAGGTAGTGGTGGATATCATGTGGAAGATTTGTTTCAAGTCGGCAGAATGCAGACAACGAAAGCAACTGAAGGTCAAGTTACAAAGACAAGCAATGTTATTTTTGCAAGAAACATGTGTACCTTGAAGCAAAGTGTTGGGAAAAGGCAAAAACAGAAGTCAATGTTGCTGAAGAAAATGAAGGAGGTAATTAACATTACATTTGATTTCCCATTCAAAAACTAAAGTCGATCACGTGTGGTTTATAGATAGCGGCAGTAGTAATCACATGACATGTGAAAAGAATTTTTTCCATTATATTGATGAGTATATGTATGACTTTGAAATAACAAACAAGTGCAAACTATATGCAAAGGAACTACTGAAGTTAAGATTAAATCAGATAGCAAAAAACCAATCCATGATATTTATTATATACCTAGTTTAACTTAAAATTAATTGATTGTTGAACAGTTGCTTGAAAATGGTTTATCTTTCTAATTTTCATGATGGAACATATGAAATCAAGAGAAAGCAGTCAGATAGTAAGCTCTTTATTACAATGAAAAGAACTCCAAACAAGATGTTCTCTTTTGAATTTTCACATATAGATTAAGTTGTTTTAGTCAGTGAGGTTGACAAAAATGTTCAGGTTTAGCATTTAAGGTATGGACGTTTACATTATAATGGGCTGAAATTATTATACAATAAGAGCATGATTTTGGGTTTACCTCACTATGGAATGAGTCAATCATCCACTTGGGTATTTTATTGAATAAAAATGCTGCTATTTTTCCCCTATTCATCAAGAATTTTGATATTTGGAAAGTATCATTATCATTCAATAGGAAGGGTTTCCATTTATTCAAGCAAACGACTTGAACACCTTTTAGTTCCAACTAATTATAGAGTTGATCTGTCAAACCTTTTGATTCATAGATGTGGGTCTCAGACTTATGAATGGGGATATTTCTAATACTCACAAAAAAAAAAGAGGTTACTTGGACAACAAATGAATCAGCTTAGACAAATCTTGCTCATATCATGTGTAGTGATGGGATTGGAAAGCAAGATTATGTCTTTCCCTATTGAAAAGGTATTGAGGGCCCAGAAACCTCTTGAACTAGTTTAGCAGACATTCGTGGGCTATGAATACTCTTTCTTTGAACAACAATAGATATTTTCTATTGTTTATTGGCATTTTTAGTCATATGAATTAGGTATATTTTCTTGCCCAAAAGTCAAAAGTTCTTGAAAAATTTTAGTACTTCAAAACTTTGGTAGAAAAGGTTAGCAACCATACCAAAAAGTGTTTGCACATAGATAGGTGAAGAGAATTTTTGTCAAATGATTTTTTATGATTTTTGCAAAAAGAATGGAATTCAGAGGTAGTTGATAGTAAGAACATGTGTTAGCAAAATGGTATAGCTGAGGGAAAGAATAGAACTGTGGCGAAATAGCTAGAAGCATGCTAAGTAACACCCAACTTCCAAATTTTTGGTAGAAACAGTAGCCACTACAGTCCATTTATACAAATTTCACCAACTAAGACGATAAGTAGTCCATTTATATACCCTATGAGGCTAGGTAGGAACACAAACATAATGTAAATAGTTTGTAAGTTTTTCGATGTATTTCTATGTGTTAATTGATTCAAGTGAATGTACTAAGTTGAACAAGAAAAGTAAAAAATGTATATTTGTTGGATATTCAAATATTTTAAAAATATAACTCTGGTACCAAAAAACTTATTATTCAACAAGATGTTTTTTATGGAAGCATTTTTTGAAAATGAAATAAGAAAGATGAAAATCTAAAAAATGGTAACAACATTTTTTTCATGAAGAGCCCAAAAAGATTAGGATATTGGACCTGTTATGGACTGCGATAGTCCTCCAAGAAAGGTAAAGAGAGTTGATGATATTTATAATTATGCACTTGCTTTGATGATCATAGAAACAACATGTTATGAAGATGCTTGCATAAAGCATGAATGAGAGAAGTCCATGACAAATGAAATAACAGCTATTCATATAAATGATACTTGGCAACTAAATGCTGACCTATCAGATGGGTAAGATGTCATTGCTATTAATTGGGCCTTAAAATAAAACATAATTTTAATGGCAGCGTGCAAAAATACAATGTAAGGTTTGTCATGAAATGATATATTCAAGAATATGGAGTAAATTTTTCAAAAACTTTTTTCCTTGTTGCATTTTTGAAACTATTAGTATTACTTTAATATTGGTAGCTCATATGAAATATTAATCTTTTCAGTTTGATGTAAAATGTGTTTTTTAAAATGATTTCTTAATGGAAGAAGTTTATATTTGCCAACCTCTAGGATTTGCTATCAATAGACAACAAGAGAAGGTGCACAAGTTGAAGAGTGTTATTTGTGGCCTTAAACAAACCTCAGAAGTTGGGTACTAGAGATTAGACTTATACTTAATACACAATGACTTTCATAGAAGTAAAAGTGAACCCACTTTATATGTGAACAGAATAGGTAATTATGAATTTATAGTTTATATCTATGTAGATGTTATCATTTATACAGGCTCTTCTAGTAGCCTCATTGAAAAATTTAAGGTAAGCATGATGTATGAATTTGATGTGTCAGATCTGGTATTTTTATATTATTTTTTTGAATTTCAAGTTAAATAGACTATTAATATTTTTTTTATTTTCTCAAGAAAAATATGCTTTAAATATACTTAAAAATTTTAATATGTTGTCATACAAGTTAGGTTCTACTTTCATGAACATTAATGAGAAATTAACTATAAATGGTGGTATCATGAAAATTGATTAGAAGTTATTATGAGAGTTTAGTTGATAAATTGATGTATCTCATACAGACATGTCCAGGTATTGTGTTTGCAATTGGTATAACCTCAAGGTTTATGTATTGTCTATTAATATGTCATCTTGAATTGGCAAAGCAGATTCTTTTGTTATATTCGAGCAACAACCGACTACTGAATTTGTGATTGGTTTTATATATGAGGGGAAATGTAGTTGTTGGTCTATCTTTACCCTTGGCTCTAATGTGTTGTGGATGTAAAAAAAAAATCAACTATGGCCCTATTTTCTTCAAAAACAAAGTCTCTTGCAGACATTGTGTCATGTTAAGCTATCTTGCCAAACTTACATCAAAAACAAGTCAAGGCAACAGAGTTTTTTTGTGATAACCAAGCAACAATTACTGTGATGAAAAATCTCGTGTTTCATAGATGAACTAAACATATTGAGCTTTGTGTGTAAAACAGTCACTGGTTGATCAATCACAATGAAATATTGTTATATGAATGATCAAGTGAATGATGGATTTACAAAAACTCTCGGTTATTCAATGTTCATGAAGATCAGATCATCTCTGGTGTATTGAGTTTTGCATCAAGGGAGAGTGATAAAATGTGATTCAAAACTCCTTAACATATAAGAACTTCATAGCAAATGCATAATAATGTATGTTTTTAATAAGTTATCGCAGAAAGGTTAATGTCATGTGGTAGTTTTTTTTGTCTTAAAGCCATGTAGTTGTAAACATGTTAAGTTACAAGGAGTTTTTTTTATTTTAATGTTATGTTTAATGCCATGAATGTGGTAGAGCTTATGGCATGACTTTATTCCATATTTATGTGAAATAGAGGTTATAGGTTTTCTTAGGCTTACAAATAGAGGTATTGGAGTTTGTCAAGGTGTACCAAAATGATGTTGAGATGTGTATATGAGTTGAGTGTTCTTGTAAATTTTATCTTCTTTTTTTCTAATGGAAGAATTTGCTCTTGAGGTTTTGCAATAGTGTCCCATGATTTGTCATTTGTTTTTTGCTTTTCTCCAACATAAATTATACAATAGCTACACTTGTTGAAGAAAACGATGATGAGTCAATGATGAGCCTAACAACTAAAGTTTGTATATTCATAAATTTATATTGTTTATGATAGAGAGGTACTTGGTCCTTAATTTCCATTCATCTTACTGCAAAGTCTAAAAGGCAACAGCAAGATATTCTCTTGTTTGATCATTCTATGGAGAATCCCACAAATTGAATTCTTCTCATTCTCCTTGATTGAGTTGTCTCTTGTCTAACAATCCTGATTCATGTGTCATTTTCATAGTATCCTAATACAATTCCATTTTGATGATTGGCATGAACATGTAGGAGTAGATAATTTCCACAAGGGAGATGAAAAGTAAGAATGCATTAACATGTGTGTTTCAATTGTACATTTGCATCTTATAATCTTGTGCTTATGAAGTAAATAATTGAATTTTTACATTGTCAAGCATGCACTTTGTATGAATGTGTCAGTGTCTAATATTTGAATCTATCTTAGAAATTTGCTCAATCATACACTCTAATATTTGTATGTGTGTTTTATGAAGGCATGACCAACTTTCTTTTCTTGCTACTTATATCATATTTGATTGTGGTGATTTTGGAGCTTCTCATTTTGTCCCAAAGTGTTTGGAGTGTCTTTATTAGCTCCAAGAGGCTTGTTAGTGGAGATGGTAGATTTTAGTTTTCTAAAGTCTTTTATTTTTCCTTTACGTGCATGTCAACGTTTATGTTTTCTTGTTGTGTTATATATATATATCTAAAAATAAATTGGTGGCTTTCACGTATTAATTTGTAGAGAAGAGCAAGACACTCTCTTTCCTCCATCTGCTTTAATTCTTCAATGAGGTTTATTTTTTTAAATGATGTCACTGCTTCACTAAAGTCCAATGAACTATGGAAGAGTTAAACCATGCAGTCCAGGTTGTTGTTTGTTGAATGTGCACAAATTTTATTAAGATCACACAGGCTACCTCTTCACTCTTCACTGTTATTCTAGCAAGCAGCCTACACACAAAATAGAGGTATAAAGAGATGGGATGATTGTAAGCATGATCCGCTGTTCGAAGCTTACAGCTCACTATGTGGCTACTGCATAGGTTCTTTTATAAAAAGTTACTGTGGCCCAAACCATAGAAGTGTGGTAGCCACTATTGATGTTATGGCCAACGTTAAGTGTTGTAATACTGATGTTATAGATGCAGATGCAAACCAGTTTGATTTATTAATCAATATATGATAGTTACAGGTGTGGGTTTGTGTGGGCAGTTGACCACACATCACCACAAAAATTAATTATTTCTGCATTGGTACTTCAAAGTCCTTTTTTCATTTACATAATTTTGTCACATGCAAATCCAAAACTTGGGTACTACATCCCTCTGCTTGAAATTTCTTACTCCACCCCTTGTTTTTCTTACTTTTTTAAACAATTTAGGTTTCTCGATTTTAGTTGTTTTTTTGTATATTTCTACCTATTCCAATGCAACCATATTTCTTTTTTTCTGTGGGACCTTTAGAAAGTTTCGGAAGAACTTGTAAAATTTTTTGTAAGTCAAATATATTTTTTATAAATTTTTTCCTGTAACCAAATTAACATTTTTAAAAACGTTAACTGAGTTTCTTTTTTTCAAATTAGTTCATCTAATCACTGCAACCGACGCAACTAGCTGTTCATTTGTCCATCCATGATCATATGGGAAACGCTCAAATACTCATTCTTTTGCAGTACAAATAACACAGTACAACTAAAAGAGTTTATTCAAGTTGGTGCACGACCATCTAAGGGCGGACCTCTATAAGAGAGTGGACGCCAACGCTGGTAACTATCTTATAGCTGGAGAAGCCGGCATCGATAAACAACTTCTTCCATTCCTCTTCAGTCCGTTCCCTGCCGTTGTTCATTACCATCATCTGCAGATCAACTAGCAGTTGCAGTTCGTTGAACACTTGATGAGGCCATTTCTTCTTTATTACGTCCACGACGATCACCTTTCCTCCTGGTTCTGGGATCGCCTCCTTGCACTGCCTCAGTATCTTCACGCAGTCTTTGTCATCCCAGTCGTGCAGTATTGCCTACTTGCATATAAGCATTAATGTATAACTGATCATAACATACTCCCCAAGAAAATTCATCTATCCTCTAGAAGAGTATATAAAAAGGATGAAATTTATATATTTGCACCGTTGCACGTCGGAGAACTTCTAATTATTGGAGAAGAAAAGGCTTCTGAATTCTGATCGTTGATAACTACCCGCAGGCAAGGACTCAGTAAGATGAACCAAAAAAACAATCTCCTATAAAAAATAAGAACAATATTTTTATAAATATTTCAAAATAGTAACAAACTGGACATCTTTTTTAGGCATGAAAGCCTGGCATTGGCCTGTCAATGGAAATGACAAGACACTTGTTCGATGAGAACCAACAGTTTCAAGCTGAATTTTTTAACATTAATGATCCAAATTGTTACTAAATGAAATGAGTTCATTGTTTCTCTCTCTCTCTCTCTCTCTCTCTCTCTCTCTTTTCCTTTGGCTCAACCTTTCTATTGTACTGATTTCAAGGAAGATGAGCTCCAATACACCCACATATGCACACACATCAAATGTTATGAGGGTTCAAATCAAGTAACTTTCAGATTATTCGATAATTGGGGAGGTTGAGTAATTTCAAGTATTTTTTCAAAAATCCAATCATGCTGCAGGTAGACGCTGATCGAGCCCTGAAAATTGTAGAAGTTAAAAAAAATGAAGAAACTTCGATTAATGAAATCAAGACCACTAGTCTTAAGATCTTAAAATTAAAACTATTTACATTAAGATTATTATCATTTGAACCATATAATTATCAATGCATGTATTTACATACAAGGAAACCTGCTTCTGTACGAAACCCTTACAAAGGACAAAACAAGAAGGTAACATCGTGCTCAATTTGGCTACATGTATTTATTTTTCTCCTATTTTTAGTTTTTTAAAATTTTTAAAAAACTTTTTCAAGCTCGATTTAATATATCCGTACCGTTTAAAACTCCGAGACGTTTAAACAACAAAAAAGCCTCGCCGTTTAAAACTCTCAGACATTTAAACAACAAAAAAGCCTCACCGTTTAATAAAATCCCACAGATTTTCAAGTCAAGCACGACTAGCAAATGTTCATACCTTGAAAAGGACTGCATCGGCTGGTGGCACCGACTCCAACATATCACCTCCGATGGCAACAACGTTCGGCCGCAAAGTCCAATACCATGCACTTGATGTGGGGAAAGGCCTCGGCTATGAGCGCGGCCACCGTCCCGTTCCCACCCCCAACATCCACAAGCGAGCTCACTCCCTCGAAAACTTCACCACACCTTTCAAGCATGCAACCCATGAAGAGTTTGGCCACACTAGACATGGCCTCACCGAACAGCTTGTTAATCGTATGATCGAGGCTCGCCTTGACCCAGAGCGGCTCCCCATGCTTAGCCTGAAAGGCTGTAGGGTGAAACTCCCCAGATCGCAGCCAAGCTGCCAAGTTGTCCCACGCAGAGACAACCAAAGGATGGAGGTTCAACATGGCAAGTGATGACAGATTGTGCCGGCCGTCCCTTAGCAAGAGCCTAGACACCGGCGTCAATCCATAATGCAAAACTTCCTCTCCTTCTTCGGCGCCGGTCTGCTTTGGCTCTTCGGCGAACACGCCGGCGTGCACCAGCAGGCGCATCAGGCGATCGAGGCATGAGGCGTCCGCCGGGGAGTTGATGGGGATCTTGGCGACCAATTGAGAAGCAGTGAGCGGCTCTCCATGGCTGTGGATGATGTCCGGTATTCCGAGGTCAATGGCGGCCTTGAGTGAGTAGGATCTCACGTATGAGCGAGAAATCGTCTCGAGGTAAGCTTCTGCTGTGATCTGATCATCCATAGTCGTCCCCTCTTGGAGGTTCATCTTTTGTTCCATGGCTCCACCTGCTATAACCAAAGAGACTAAGAATCCCAGACAAATGATGAACGTCAGTTAATAATTTGTACGCATCTGTGACATCAGATTATGGATAGAAGCAGCGTCTATGACATGTGCGGTGACGTCGTTGGAATAGAGTTATCGAAGGTTCTAGCGTCCATTATAGCAGATATAGCTACCTAACTCTTTTGGATAAGTGCTGGCCTCGTCGGAGCTTTAGATACCAATATATTTGATTTAGATAGGATATTTGATCAAACTGTTTTAGAAAATTAAATATGAAAAAAAAGTGAATGTCCAATTAAGGAACCGAGTCGGATCTAAATTTAAGAAATGTCATCTGATCGGATTGGATTCAAATTTAGATTGAATTTACTTTTAAATAAATGCCCTATATTCAATTCTCTTGCATTTGAAAATCGGCCAGAAATTTGGATTCAAATTCAGATATGAATGTATAAATTGGATTCGGATTGTGAAATTGGATTTCGAATTCAGATTTAAATATGACTTTTCTTTTGTCATATTCATGTGAATTGTGAAATTGGATTGCGAATTCAGATTTAAATATGACTTTTCTTTGGTCTTATTCATGTAAATGTCTGAAAAGACAAATATTGTTAAGAGTACTTATTTGTAAATAAGTTGCCCTTTCAATTTCTAAGTGACCTTTTCCTTTCATTTCGGACCATGAGGTTCTCTAAATTCTTCACTTCTATATATTGAAGCAATGGAGCAAAGATTGCTACCAATTTGTACTCAATCGGCTAGCTCAAGCTGAGTTTTACAGCATTGAATTTGACTGATAGTTTTCAAGGTATTCTATGTTAAATTAGTTTGTCATTTCTTATTGTAAAAAAATTATTTTACTATTTTTCGTAAATGAGACCCAAAATTTGTATTTCAAGTATGTTTTTGTGATTGAAATAATTTTCTTATTTAACTGCTGGACTCCAATAATTAATTGATCGGATACTGGATCAAGCAAATTATAAGAAGGCTAATTAATCTAATCAATTAATCAAGATAAAAAAGAAGGATGCTTTAAAAACATCCAAAACAATATATGACAATTCAACCAAGAAATTTTAAGAAACGTTAAAAAATTAATAGTATAGAAATGGCAATAATATGAAAAAAGTTATAATATTCTGGAATTAAAATTAGCTAAAATTGAAAATTTGTTGAGAATTTCTTTTTTCTAAGGTGTCATGTGTTACTTACTTATTAAAAAAATACGTTATTTTAACAAAAACTTAATTGATCAGGCTAATTAAAATAGTTTTATGATTACATAAGAATGCTTGTTTAACCAAAAAACATTTAAAACAACTTTTTCTATTATTTAAACCTGAATCAGCCATGGTACTCCTAAACCAACCATGGAAGTGAGTTTTTTTGCCACTGATTCACGACAATTCTAATCACACCCCTTATTTTTACAAGATTAGTTCATAATTTGTTCATATCTTTAGTTCGTTAATTTTAACTAATTTTATTTTGCACGATATTTACCTGTTTCATATTAATGTTATTTTTATGCTACTAATTATTTATTAGAAATAATTTCCAATTTCTTAAAGCATGTTTCATGTTATTTTCAACTATTTCTCTAAACCATCTTTCTTCTTTTAGATATTTATCTAAGAAAGCTTGCTTCATTAATCAATTAGTTAAACATCTTGTGCAAATTGCATGATACACAAAATCATTTATTCAATTAATTAGATAAATGGTCACCGAATTTTTATTATTTTATTAAATAAAACACCTTATTTAATTTGTTTTTATGTTTTCAATCTTACTTACCTAAGCAAAACATAATTATAGAGATTTTGAGTGTCAAATAATTTGTGGCAATTCTGATGCAAGCTAGTGGGAAAGTAAGGCCTTCCTATCTTTATTGATAGAGCTATACAAAAACTTGCAAAGAAGTCAAAAGAGCTAAGCAAGGCCAAGCACTTCAGATATACAAGAACTGTCATCTAAGAACAGATAAACAAAATAAGGGACAAAAATCTGAGCTACATTACGGCTCCATACATCGGCATAATTATTTTCAACAATGTGTCGGCATCAGATAGCATAGGGAAATGATTAGACACTGCCTTTACCCTTAGTCGCTCACCTAAGCATCTTTTTCCAAACAACATTGTTACGTAAAATGGCAATGTCCATAGTCACATAATAGATACAAGAGATCAAACAAATGCATTGTTCTTTTTTAGAAAAGAACAAGTCAGCTTCCAAATAAGTAATCGAGATGGCAATTTTCAAAGCGACAGAACATTGATTAGAAAGTTTTTGTTGCTTTTAAATTGCTATGAAAACAAATATACTAATTGGAAAAAAAAAAGGATATATTTTTCTTATGTTATAACAAACAATGAATAGAATAAATGCTTTTGAGTACTCTCTTGCTTTATTTTCTTACTTGACAAATTTAGTCCCGTATTGAAAAAAGGCAGGTGCCAGTTGGTGGCACGATGTCTCTATATAAATGCATAAAGCAAGCTGATGTATGAAAGCATCCTTATTTGGAAGGGACCTGGATTAGGAACCTAGTCTAGTCCTGGACCAGGTTTGTTTAAGAGGCCACGTTTGAAGTGTAGTAACTTTGAATTTGGTATTCAAATTTATATCAATTTTTTAAACCGAATATAATCCTAACTTTTATCTTGATGTCAATTTCTTTTATATCTTATTTATTTAAAGGAATTTGATTGGATAAACGATCTAAATTCAAATTCATCGACGTCCTTAGTGGCATCCCTAGATCCGAATCTCTTGTCTTAGTTAGAAAGTAAAGGAGAACATGATATTCTTCAAGAGTGTTTTTTTTGTAAATGTAATTCATCTTCTTGCCATGTGAGCAAAGATAAGCGCCAATTAAATAAACCGAGTCGATGATTTATGTGATATTTCAAAATTGTTAGTAAGAAGGTTCTTTTTGGTTCGGAGTGTCATTTCTTCCTTTTTATAAGATTTAAGACCAATAATGAATTTCAAAGGTCAAACTTACAAGAAAAAAATTGTTCGTCATTTGAAAACGCTAAAACTGCTCTAACTTTGGACAATATTGCCCCATCCTTGAGATTTAATGGGTAGGTATGCACCATCTGGTAGATGGACTAGAGAGTTTTGGTAAATCAAGAACATTTTAATAAATGATTTTTTATTTCACATGAACATATTTTTTACATTTTGGGGGTAAAGGTACTTTTCAAAATTTTAATTGCCTCTAAAATTTTTGAAAGCATAAAATTCGAAGGAAATCTTGGGTTTCGGGTCTATATAGATAAATAAATGTCGGATTTCGCTGCTACATGAAAAAAATATTTAAAATTCTCTACACAGTCAAATTTGAAGTCTAAAGAAAATGAAGGGGAATATGTATATATATATATATATATTATAGAATAATATTAATTTCAGTTGTTACTACAGAAAACAATTTAAAATCACTACTTCAGGCCGGAAGAGATATAGATGACATAAAAGATTTAGCTAAGAAAAATGTAAGTGTAAAGTAGGCATAAAGATAAATGGGATTCAGTTGAGTTCTGCACAGTTAAAAAGACAATAAACTGTTAAATAATAAGAAATTATAAAAGGAAGACATCTGATGTTCAGATAAGTAACAAATCACTACTCAAACTCTAAAAGTTAACAGCAGGTGTTTAACTTTGAAGAAAAAATCTCAAAAGACCGCCTACTCAAAGAAAACATTAATTTTACTATATAAAGGGCAACAATAGGAGAACCGCTCATCTCTTAGCAAAGAAAGATCATTTGTCCTTTAAAAGAGTACTTTGTTAACTTAGATCAAAACTTAATGTCTCCATTAGCAAGCGGTTTCTCTAAAATTTCTTTCAAAATTTAAACATCTATTTCTTATTTTTTAAAAGTTAAGCAGTGATTCGTTATCTGCTTATATATAAATTCCTCAAACTTTTCGTCTAAAGAAAGCTTCCGAATTATTAATATTGGTGTGAATCGGCTCCCATCAACCTGTATGCATCGTATCGGCTGGATAACGATTCATGAATGAACATAAAATTGGCTACTTCAACTATCGACTGATAAGAAGCCTCCAAAATCACCAACATAGCTCGAAACGCATCGGCAGACATTTCATATCGTTGAGTCAAGCGTGCTTAGAGAAAAACGACACGCTGCACCGATACTTTTGACCCTGCCTCCGGGCTCCGAGTACCGACGGGGGTGCTCGCCTAGATCAGCATGGCATGCGCTTCTTATCTATATCATCGCTTCCTTCCCGGGAATGTTTCCATTTGAAAGATATGGAGATCGTGCATCTCTCCAAGGAGGTGACAGCCGTTTCCTTACGCTCAAGAGAGAGAGAGAGATTTTCTCTCCCCGACTCCCGCCTTCCCTTGGTAAAGACGAATCAACGTCATCGAAGGCAACAACCTGCCTGCCGACATACAGGCAGTTTGAAGCTTGCCGCTATGGATTCTGGTAAGGGTTGACCTCCTACCTCTTCCTCCTCTTCTCTCTCGCTTTGGTTAAGAACTCATCATTTTATTCTGTTTGTATTCTGAGCATCAGCATCGGCAACAAGGCTGCCGGAAGAAATAGAAAGAAGGAAGTTGGTTTCTTCCCTTTCCTCCTCGTTGGTCGGAGGTCATGGAGAGCGCCAAGACCGCGCCGGTGGACAACCAAGGTCGTTCTGCGGCCGCTTCCTCGAAGAAGAGGGGCGCGGGAATCAGGGCATGGCTTGTCATCGACTCTTCCGGCCGGCCGAAGCTCGAAGAGTTCGAAAAGCACCGGATTATGCGCCTCACCGGCCTCCCTGCTCGCGACCTCCGAATCCTAGATCCCTTGCTCTCCTACCCATCGAGGATCCTAGCCAGGGAAAGGGCCATCGTCGTCAACTTAGAGCACATCAAGGCCATCATCACAGCGACGGAGGTCCTGCTGCTAAATTCAAAGGATCCTCTGGTTGCTCCGTTCGTTCGTGATCTTCAATCCCGTATTTCGAGTATGTGTTGCTCTTCGCCTCCTCCGGAGGTAACTTCCAATGCCCTCTCCTTTTACCGTGAGAACTGCAAGTGCTAATTGTTCGGTTCTTTTCTGTTTGTTTTTTCATGAAAATGAAGAAGCACTCCATTTACCTCTTCACTTGTGAATCGTGATATGCTTTGGTATCGTTCTGTTTACTTTGTCTACATTACTTATTTCCGAGAACGACTCTCTGCCATAATTATTATATCAAAAGAAATCTTGAGTAAATTGGAAATCACACACCTCATTAAGCGTTGTAGCTTGACATATATGGACCAGGTACAACTGTAATGTTGATGCACGATTTTAGGGATTGACCAGTTACAAAGAAAATCTACAACAGATTTATCGTTACACAATATAAGGAAATAAATTCAAAATTTGATATATTGTCAAAATTATCTTCCACGCTGATTTCTCCTCAACTGCCGCCTTTGGATCATGCCTATATTGATCACGCCAATACTCCCCCTCAAGTTTGCTTATGAAGATCCAAAACACCCAACTTGCCAACAATATTGTTAAAGATGTCTCAACTCATTGGCTTTGTGAATATATCGGGCAGCTGCAATTGAGATGATACATGTTGTGGTTGGATAATGCCCTCTTGGATCTTTTCTTGTATAAAATGATATCCAGTTCTATGTGTTTTGTTTTTTCATGAAAAGTTAGGTTTATCGAGACATCAACCACAGCTTGATTATCGCTATTCAAGCTGATTGACTTTGTGTGATATAAACTGATAAAGTTAGAGAACAAGAGATTTTGATTAACGTGAAAAGCTGCCCTAACTCCTCTTTATATAGAATAGAGGAGAGGGTAAAGATTACAAAAGAACCATACAAGGAGGACTTATTACAGAAGTACCCTCTAGAACTTAAAACTGAATATAAACCTATCTTAACACTCCCCCTCAAGTTGGAGCGTATATGTCAAATAAGCTCAACTTGGAACAGCAGCTTT
>JAANDH010001604.1:26210-40783 GCA_011799765.1 Nymphaea thermarum | reverse complement strand
GATATGCACGCCGGTAAGTTCTGAATTTTGGATGCCGATTGACAATGTCCTAATTCGAACCGTTGCCTTTGGCCAAACTGAGACACAATAAAACATTTAGAAAAAACCATACAAACATTTACCATTGAAGTGTTCCTGCAGGCAATCACCTGTAGAAGCAAGATGTTTCTCTCTAAACAAGCCGAGGCCCGCAAGCTCCTATCATTTATGCCAAGGGACATGCTTCTGAGTTTTGGGTACACAATTATGGGGGATCTACAAATATGAAAGTCTTGTTCAACCTCTGTTTAGGTGAAACAGTCCATCCACGTCAGTTGCAGGTCTGACTGAATCTCATGTTCATCCTTCCACCTTGCACAACATGTCTGCATATCTTTGTGCATTCAATTATTTATCTTACGGAGAAGACAATGAGGCACAGCGAGAGGCTTCGAACGACCTCATTTACATTTCCATCTCCAAGGTTTTCAGCGGACAGAATTCTAATAACTTGTTCAATCAAAAGAATCGCACGATCTGAATATGCAAGGAAAACGAAGGGAACCACTTCAAATTTGGATATGACTCAAAAGGATCACTATTTCAGTTACGAAGAAAAGGACATTCCAAGCGAAATTTCTGGGAGAAAAACTGTACAAGATTCTGTACATCAAATGAAGCTGAAATTTTCGGTTCTCATCGTAGCACGTAAAGCGTTCCGATTCTGCTTTTAGGGGAATTCGTACTTTTGTCAGTTCGCAGCACCTCCATCCCACCACATTGGTGACTTGAACGTGATTTTTATTTCATGAAAAGAACTTGGTTCTAGGTATTAGATCTTGACATGATAAATACTTTTAGTTCATCAATAACAGCTGACAGTCTGTAAATCGCATCTAGTGAACCAAGGGAGTCATCCTAATAGAGGACATCTCAAAACGCTTTGACCTGAGGGCTAATCAAAACAGGGGCAGAGAAAAACAACATATATTTATAAAACACCCTCATTCGACAAGGAAAGCGAAGAAAAGTCAGCCTATCAAGCTACAACACACATTGTGGAAAAGGGAAAGAGATACAGCAGAGAGGCAAAGCAGGGGTGTGGAAAATTGAGGAGGACGATGACGGCAAGGGAGAGAGCCAAAAGGAAATCGAACCCCCCAACCTCAGTTAAGCACTCTTTTCAAAAGTCGTCGTCCAATTTGAACCCATGGGTTCCACCCTCTTTGCCTCCAGTGACGCTGCTCATAACAGAAGCTTTCTGGTAGTCCCCAACCCTCTTCTCGAAGAAGTTGGTCTTCCCCTGCAGCGAGATGAGCTCCATCCAGTCAAACGGATTGGCCACATTGTACACCTTATCGCACCCGAGCGCGACCAGCAGCCGGTCAGCCACGAACTCGATGTACTGCGACATGAGGTCCGCATTCATCCCCACAAGCGCCACCGGCAGGGACTCGCAGATGAACTCCCGCTCGACATCCACGGCGTCCGTGACGATCCGCTGCACCTGGTGCTCCTCGAGGCGGTGGTTCAGGTGGCTGTAGAGGAGGCAGGCGAAGTCGGTGTGCAGACCCTCGTCGCGGGAGATGAGCTCGTTGGAGAAGGTGAGGCCAGGCATGAGTCCGCGCTTCTTCACCCAGAAGATGGCGCAGAAACTGCCAGAGAAGAAAATGCCCTCAACGGCGGCGAAGGCCACGAGGCGCTCGACAAACGACTCGGAGCCCTGTATCCACCGGATCGCCCAGTCGGCCTTCTTGGTGACGCTGGGGACGGTCTCGATGGCGTGGAAGAGGCGATGCTTCTCGGCGGGGTCCTTGATATAGGTCTCCAGGAGGAGGGAATACATCTCCGAGTGGATGTTCTCGATGGCAATCTGGAAGCCGTAGAACGCGCGGGCCTCAGCGGCCTGGACCTCCTTCAGGAAACGGACGGCGAGGTTCTCGAGGACGATCCCGTCGGAGGCTGCGAAGAAGGCGAGAACGTAGGTGATGAAGTGGCGCTCGTCCGGATTGAGGACCTCCTCCCAGTCGCGCATGTCCTGAGAGAGGTCCACCTCCTCCACCGTCCAGAACGACGCCTCCGCCTTTTTGTAAAACTCCCAAATCTGGGGATACTTGATCGGAAACATGCAGAACCGCTCTGGGTTCGGCTCCAGCAGCGGCTCTTCCACTCTCGCGGCCATCTTCCTTCTTCTTTCTTTTTGTGCGTTGGTGGTGAATCAGTAATGGCGGATTAGTGTGAGAGAGAGGGCGAGAGAGAAGCTTTTGAGATCTTGAGGGAGAAGCTTTTGAGATCTTTAAGCTGCAGACGGAACGGGCGAACAAGTCAGCAATTTATAGGGGAAGGGGAAACGGCGGGAGAGTTCGAATTCACTGGCCTTTCCTTGCGCGGCGGGCCGCGGGGACTCTTCAGAACCTCAAAGACCATATTGCTCTTCCTTACTCTCGAAATAGCATAAAAGCCATCATGAGCGCGTCACACTCACTTCCTAGTAGTGGCTCTTTCGTGATTGATTTGAGATTGAAGGCTATTAAAATTATCGCGGTCCAGGCTGCTAGGGGCATTTCGGGAATTATGGAAAGATTGCGGAGGAAGCCATGAGGACTGGCCAGTCTTGCCAAGGAAGCCATTGGCGTTCGAAAGCCAAATTGCGGGGCTCGTTGCGATAGAGCGTATGGGTCGAATCGTATCGCTGAACCGCTGGAAAAAAATTAAGATACAGCTTGAAAAATTATTTCAATTGTTTAAATTGTTTCAAAATGTTTTTCAAATGTCTTTAAATAACGAAAGGAAAAAAAAAAAGGGCTCTATACAAGACAATATATATAGGTCTAAGTGCCTTATACCGCAAGACATTTTGTGTCCCGGAATTTTTCTTCTTTAACAAAAAAGTTGTAACAATGTTTTTTCTTCTACATTTACAATCAGAAAGTATAATTTATCAATGAGCTTGTTATTAAAAGTAGAAGTCAACTTTTAGCATAAAATAACAAAAATACTGTTACGAAAAGAAAATTTGATTCTTTTTTTTTTTAACCAAAGAAAAAGTGCTTATAATAGGCGTCTCTATGAGAATTTCTCTTAAACATTGAGTACTTATTTGCTTATTTTTAAAATTTAAATGAAAATCTGTTATTTACCTAAGTGTGATTGTTTTCTTTTTATTTTTCTTTATAACAATAAATGTCATAAACTTTTCCGAAAAAATTTGCCAAAAGGTAAAACTTCAGTTGCTCTGTTTGCGTTGGCCTGCCCACACAATTGTTATATTTATATATTGGCACTTCATTGAGCTTTTACTTATTCATATATCTTACAATGCCTCTTATAAAATAAAAAAACATTGTATATTTTTTCAACTGCGGAAAGGTAAATGGCTAAGGATCAAGTTGAACTAAACGGTTAAGATAATCATAGTTTGCAAGGCTCGGCGCAGTGTCCTAAGTGATTCGGAAGCTGGAGGATGCCGGAGCAACCGCCGGTTGCTGCTTGAACATGGCTCGCCGGACAAAATGGCAGGCTCCGACCGCGTAAGTGTGATATTAAACAGAAAAGCTGGGGCACTTCACCAAGATGGTCGCAAGACTCGGGCGACGCTGCCTGACCGTTTTGGAAGTCGGAGGACGCCAGAGCACTAGAGCAGCCGCCGTTGCTGCTTGAAGTAGGAGGACGAGGGCGTCGAGGGTTTCCGACGGTCTGAAACCCTCCTCTTCAGGGTTGCAGACGGCCTGAGTCCCTCTTTCGAGAGGCATTCAGACCGTCTGAATCCCTCTACGAGAGGGACTCAGACCATCTGAAACCCTCAACGAGGGTTCACGAGAGAGAGAGAGAGAGTCACCATTGTCCACCTCCATCCGCCATGGCCATCGCTTCAATCTCCATTGAGGCCGGGAGGAGATCTTACTAACGTAGGACTCAATGTCTACACATAATCAGGTAATTAGCTCGGATTTTTATTAGATCTCAATAAGAACCCTTGGGTTCATTTTCGAACTACATCCTAACGCTGAATTTGATTACACTCCATGGTCTTAATCATATGTTTAAATAATATATACCTAGCCATTTAGTCGTTATGTTATTTAATTTTCGTTTCACACACTTGAACAGTTAACTTGAAATCTGTTCATTAACTAATTAAACTATGTACAATGTAATCAGGCTTATAACATACTGGGAGTGTCATGAAAATCAGATTTTGAACTGAATCGGCCAAAAATGTTCAACCATAAATTCAGCTGAAAAGAAACTTATTAAATCTTTGAAAAAAATAAAATAAAATGGGGGAAAATCTATAAAGTAATCAAAAGTGAGCTGCCTATTGCCTCCACCAAAGTTCTAGAAAACATAAATATCTTCCCAGCTAGCTAGGAAGTCTTAGATCTTAGATTTAGTGACTTATCTTTTAAAGAAACGAAGCGGCGCCGATCTGCAGCTGTTGACCAGACAGCCTTTCGGGAGTCCATTAGTGGTGGTGCAGCTTGCTCAATAAAAGAAGCTCGGTCATCCAAAAACCGGTTCATTAAGAGGGCAGCTGCTTTTAGATGTTGGTCTTTTTTTCATGCTCAATCTCCAGGCCTTTCTTTTTCTGCTCAATCTCCAAAGGTGTTCAAAGATAATGGTCAACTTGAGCATTACAAAACAAACAAAAAGTTGTAATTTCTTGGGCAAAGGGATAGGGCAGAGCACCACGTTCAATGGCAGTCTCTAAATTAGAGACAGCCAGCATCTTCCACATCAACCAGACACCATTGCTTAAGGCAGCCATGGTTGCAGATCTTCTGGCAAGCTGACGCCGACCTTTCAGGCCTCTTTAAAGGCGGAGCTATTATATGCCCACTTTCTTCTCGATATCTCTGGGCTCATAGGCGGCAGTTTCTGCTGTTGCTGCCATGGAAGAACAGAAGCTGCTGCTGCCATGGAAGAACGGAAGTTGCTGCTGCATGACACATGGGGGTATCTAAAATGGTGGGCCTTCTTTTTATTCTTGTGGCAGATGAAATAAATATCCGGTGTTGAAAATGATCAGCGGAGTAATGACCAGCCACTGTTCCAAAGCCTGGTCATCTGAGCAGCAAATACCTCGAGAAATGACGCGGCGTTCTTTGTCTCGGTTTTCATATTAGTTCGGTTTTGCTGCTGGTATCAGTTGATACCCATCGGACTATTTGTTTTCTTTTTTATTTTTATATTAGTTAGTAAATATTTTTAAAACATTTGTTGTGTATACTCTCCAAACAAACTTCAGTGCTTAGAGGTGGCTTGATTGATGTCCATTGGCAGTCCATTATACTACTGTCCTATTCTCATAAACAATGATGTTCCTTGTCCACCATTTTATGATTTTATGATAGAACACTACGATGTTTGCATATATCTGTTTTGTCTATTTTGTTTGTCATGTCTGATGTTTGTTTCTGTCCTGTCTTATCTATCCGTTTTGTCTGATGTTTGTTTATTTCATGGTTAGTTCTGTCCTTTTTGGTATTTGTTTATGTTTTGTTCGAACTCTATTTACTGTTTGTATCTTCTCTCATCAATTTTGGCTATCATATTTGTTTTGTCCGCTATATGATATCTTATTTTTTGAACATATTATATCAAAACAAGTATAAAATTCATAACAACATATTGCATCGAATGATGAAATATTTGCAGCAATAAAAAATAGCATGAAAAAACAAAATTATGTACAACATTCACTCAAAATTACAGTCATCATTTTTTGTTATGAAAAAATATGGTTAAACACTGGTTGCAGCTAAGAATTAGGCAGCATGGAAGAGCCATCACTGTCGATAGACCTACTTTTGGCTAGGGCTGCACAACGAGTCGAGCAACTCGGGCTCAACTCGAACTCGCTCGAGTAAACTCGACTCGAAATCGACTTGTTTTTTATATGAGTCGAGTTTGAGCTTAAACATGAACTCGATTATGTGAGCGAGCCGAGTTCGAGTTAGTCGAACTTGACTCGACTAAACTCGATTTTACTTTTTGTTTGTGTTTTTTAGTTTTCTTTCCTTTTTTCAAGTTTTTAAGTTTTCCCTCTTTTTTCCTTCTCTTCACCCCACTCATTATTACACCCTTCATCATTACCCATTTCAATCAATCAATCATCCTCTACGTTGTCCCTCCCTTTTTCTCTCCCCTCACCCACCATTTTTCTCCTTCCTCACCACGCCTTTCACTACTTCGGAGAAAACATACCGAGGTCCACTATCCTCTGCGTTTCTGCAATCGGCGGTCGTCAAGCTCCTCTTCCTTCTCTCTTTCTCTCTCCTTATCCCTTTCTCCCTCGAAAGACCAGGTTAAGCAGAAAAATGAAAGGAAACACAAAGACAACAGAAAGAAGGGGCAAAATCTACGATCCCAAAGGGGGGGCCGATGTCGTTGTCAGGGTAGGATGCCTTCTTCGTTGACGAAGCGATGAATTGGTGATTCAACGAAAACGACTACAACCATCGCGGCCCTCCCCAGCGCTTCAACGCGTACTTCGCTTCTCCGACGAATCTAAGGACCTCATCGAAGCCAATGACCGCTCTCTAGCTTTCGGTCCTCCGCCGGCTTCATCCTTTGGAGAAGACGAGTTTCTTGACCTAAACGAGTTTAAACGAGCCAACGAGTCAGCTCGAACGCACTCTCTCGAGTCGAGTTTGAGTTAAAGTTGTGAAGCTCGTGTCGAGTTGGAGTCGAGCTCGAGCTGACTAAATATGAGTCGAGCTGAGCTCGAGCTCGACTCGGCTCTTGTGCGGCCCTACTTTTGTCTTGACAATAATTTTCCAAAATCCTATACACAACATGACTGGAACGATGTGGTGGTTAACTTAATATGAGGAAAACTTCCACAACTTAGATATGCACAAACAAGATTGCTTAGATATTCAAGTGCAATCTCCATAAAGAAAGTGTGTCGATTGTGAGCTCATCTGCACAAATTTCCAAGATATTCCTTGACTCGTTCTTCTTCTTCTCTCTCTCTACTCACATTTGTTGAGTTCCAAACGATAATTTTAATAACATTCCATGTGCTAGTGAAGTCCCTAAAAAAAGGACAAATCTAACTTCCATTGTGCCGATCGTCACAAAATGTCCTCTCCAAAATTCTGCTGGTAGTAAATTCTGTAGCTTCTTGATCGCTATGACTTTTGTCGCTGCAATCTAGTTGAATATGATCCTTAATATGACATCCATTAATGCACAGAAAATTAACCTTAATTACGTACCATGATCATGGTTACTATAGATTAATGAGAGAAGAAGAATAGAAAAGGAAAATAAAATTAAATGATTAAGAATGCAGCATGCTTGAGTGATATGCAAACAAACTAAGTCAGGTCATAATTATAAAGCATAGGCTACATAATCTCTACTTTGACAAAAATCCAAGTACACGCAACAAACTTATTCAAAATAAGAAGGCTACATAATCTCTACTATTTTGGCTCTACCACTGCTTGGTGAAGGAAGCTCAGAGAGCTAAATAACCTTGTTTAGGAATTATAAATTAACAGAAAAGGAAATAATGTCTTATGTGACCACATATAATGATGTAGATTTTAGGAGAAAATCGGACTTCTGATTTCTGAACCTATTCTATGTTCTAGGCAAGCAGCCTTAAACAATAAACGTTGATGGTTTGATGCTCCAATATATGGTAAGGGCAGAAGATAAGAATGAGGTCGGGAATTTAAATGTCTTGAACCTTGAAGGCTATATATCCCATCTCTAACTAATCAACCAACAAACTGACCCATTTGCACATTATGGCAAATAACTTGAAATGAGATGTTGGTTCATGTCATCCAGCTAATCTTGGACAAACGATGTAAACCCATGTCATTCTATCATCCCAAAGGAAGGAATGAGATGAAAATTCTTTACTAATATTGAAAAGCAAACTGACAAATTAGTCTTGCCAATTAGCAGAATGAGGGAATGTATATAATGCTCAAAATAGAATTTTCATGTTTCGGGTCATCAACTTAGCATGAGATTTCAAAACCATATTCTCCATTAATTTTATATTGAGCATGATGTAAAACCTACAATTGCTATTTCTGATAAATATATCTAGCACTTCTTTGCTATGTTATTTTTCCTTTCCGGCATGTGTATTGCATGCAGAATGTGCACCAAGAGGGAAAAAAACAAAAAAATTGACAAACTTGAGTTCAACTTCAAAGATCCTCACCAGACCTATGGATCCCACATGCAGGTGACCGGCACCTTTCTCTCAATCATAACAACTAAACAATGGTGTTTACAAGACAATCAACACATTAACTCTAGTTGGAAGATAACAGGAAAAAGTAAATTCATTCTCGCAATAAGATGAACCATAGAAATCCACCTATTCTTCATAAATGCATCAAAGGCATGATTCTAGGGAAAAGATGAATGACCATATAGGCCAAGTGACAATAAGGAGCATTTGCTCTATAACAATAAAGAGTATCCAACATACATATCAAAAAAGTCAGCATAGGCATTTGCATGGAGCAATAAGCGCAGATCAACGAACTGCATGAGGAAACAACAAGAAAACAGGGGAACATTTACACAGTTGTCATCAACTAGAATTGATAACCGAAACTAGATAAAAAAATGGTGATAAAAGGAAGAGGCAAAAGAAAAAAGGGAATTTTTGGAACCTGAATGACTGAAAAACCCATCTCGACTTTGGCCACATAAGTCTTACTGGGTGGTGATACGGGATTCTCATTCCCTTGAGGTCTCAATAGGAGGATCTATCTTTATAAAATGAAGAGCACCGCTATTGAGTTTCCCAGCTACAACCTAGGAGGGAAGAGATAGTATCATAGGTCACTTTAACAAGCTCAACGATGGCATGGACCTCACTCATTGGCATTACATTCTTCTTTCTTTGCCTCTTCCTATTCTCCTTCGCTTTCAGACAATTGTAGTAGACAGACTACTTCCATCACGGCTATGCGACAATACCGCAAAAGGTGAGTCCCCTTCCGTCTTCTGTTTTCTCATGGACTCCAATTACAGTAACATTTCAATATTCCTTGATAGCGTTCTTCACTTCATGATACACATAGTTCAGAAGCTTATTCTTTGCTTCTGCAAATCAGAGACAAGTAGAGGGAGGGAGCGAGAGAGAAAACAAGAGAAAGAGAGAAAAACTCACTTGGAAAAAGCTATTCACGACAATGGAGCTCCTTGCAGCAGTGAAATGGGCATAGAGAGCAACAAAGAGAATAGGGAGGAAGGGGTAGAGCAGTGGGCGAGGAGGAGTCTAAGAAGAGAGAAGGGGGAGAGACGGAGGAGGAGGAGAAAAAGAGAAAGGGCGCAACTCGGGGGGTGGAGACGAAGGAGAAGGAGAGAAAGAGAAATGGTTAGGGCAGCTTGCGGGTAGAGATGGGGGCAGAGACGAAGGAGAGGGGGCAACTCGGGGATGGAAACAGAGGAGAAGGGGTAGCTTGGGGGCGGAGACGGGGATGAAGACGAAGGAGAAAGAGCTACTTGTGGGTGGAGGAGAAGGAGAGGAAGAGAAAGGGCGAGGGCAAGAGGAGCTCGAGGGAAGGGAGGGTTGTTCCATGGTAAATCACGGAACGCGTTGGGACGCTTCAGCATTTTATAGCCCTTGTTCTTTGTCTTGCATGTCCTGATCATTCTCAGTTCGACGTTTGCATTGATTTTATTAAAACAGAACGCGTCTGTTTTGTTCCATGGTGTTCCAATGCCATCAAACGACCTCTAAGGTTCCAATGAAAAATGTGCTAGAAGTTAGGCTTTCGAACCATTATTGAGAATTTTATGTTGAACAAAAGAATACGGGATGCGTCAAACACAACAAAAGAAACATATTCTTCATGGAATTCGTCTGCTTGCGTAGATTATTCCTATAAAATTTCATAATTTTTGGATCCGCCGATAAAAAGATATGAATTTTTGAGTGACTGCCTCTCGCTGGAACGTTTTCTGTGACAAAAAGTCTGAAAACTACGTCGTATTCCAGCTACCGGTGCTGTCAGATCCGGTGTCAGAAAATAATGAGTAAGAGCTCGTTGGGTTCGTCTATTTCTGAAGATTACTCCTGTAAAATTTCATAATTTTTGGGTAAGAGGTTGAGGAGATACAAATTTTTGAGTGACTGCCTCGCTGGAATACTTCTCTGTGAAACTATAAACTGAACCAGATTCCGGTGACTGGCGATGTCAGTTCCGGTGTCGGAATGTGTCGGTAAGATCTCGTTGGACCTGTAAAATTTCATGATTTTTGGAAAAATGTAATGTTATGCATTATTGCTCTGTGGCCTTAGTTTTATTTACAATTTCAGAAAAAGGGTTTTGAAACCTCTTGTTTCTATATGATGATCACAATATTATTATTTGAGATTTTTGAACGTGATATACTTTGTATTGATGCATGTCTATTCAACTTTGCCTTGTTGCCATTAAATTAAGTCAGAAAATGGTTTATTGATTCTGTTTGGGAAATTGAGCCTGAGGGCGGTTTCTGTGAGAGGTAAAAGACGATGTCTAGTGATGAGAAACCCTCACATTTGAAATTCGAAGGCGATGTCTGTGAGAGGTACATGCGAATGCGAGCTTGTGTTTTTTCCCAGTGTTTGGTTTCGTCCTGGGAGGTAGTTAGGGCTACACACGAGCCGAGTCGAGCTCGAGCTTGCCCAGCTCGAGCTCGACTCAACTCAACGAGCTCAAGCTCGACTCGACTCAACGAGCTCGAGCTCGACTCGATTAACAAAGTCGAGCTCGAGCTCGACTCGCTTAACTCGATTAACTCGAGTACACAAAAGTTCTTGCTCGAATAAATTGATTAAGTTTGCTCGATTAAATTGATTAAGTGGTTCATTAAATAATTGTAAAGTTGGGAAGTTTTCTTTTCCTTCGGTAATTAACAACAAAAAGGCAAGCAAATAAGGATGAGATTCGTTCTTGTTTTCGATGAAATGGAACAGGGAAAGAGCCCCCAAAAAAAAATTCAACAGCAATAACAAGTAATCTGCTTTCAGACCAACACAGCCGCAACTTCAAACGACAGGAAGCTACATAGAAATCAATATTGCAGACTTTTAGAAAAGCATAACAGCAACGAGAAATCAAAGTCCAAGAAATACAAGTTGAGAGACAGCAGCAGCGAGAGAAGGGGAAAGGCGACAGATGCGTCTAAGGCAGCAACGGCGAGAGAACATTTGGGCAAAATGAGTTGGGAGGAGGAGGAAGAAGAAAAACTGAAGAACAACATGGAGAAGAAGAAATGAAGGCTGAAGGCATACCTGGCGTGAAGGGGAGAGCAGGAGCTGCAGCAAGAGCGAGTGCCGAGAGGGACCACAGTCCACGGATGCGTCTAAGGCTGTGAGGCAGCAGTAGCGAGAGAAGGGGAAAGGCAGGCAAATTACGTCTGAGTAGGGCTGCGGCAAGAGAAGGCAGTGGTCAACGGAAGAGCGACAAGAGAAGGCAGTGGTCGTCGGTCGACGGAAGAGGGGAAGACAACAAGAGTCAAGACAAAAAATGAATGGCAGAAAGTGAAGAACGAAAGGCGGAAAGCGGGAAAGGGAAGAGAAACAAAAATTTACCCTTAACTGGCCGGTTCACCGAATTCAATTGATTTAATAACGAGTCGAGTCAAGTTTAAGCGAGTCGAGTTCTTGCAACTCGTACTCGACTCGTTTATTGATTCAAGTTTACATTTCAGCTCGAACTCGACTCGTTTATAAATGAGTCGAGCTTTTGCGAGCGAGTTCGAGTCGAGCCCGAGTTGGCTCGACTCGTTGTGCAGCCCTAGAGGTAGTGGTGCGCCTGAGCTCACTGTTGACGCACACTCCTCTGTCTGAACTGGAGGTCCCACAAGGTATTGGGCGGCACAAGGGCATGGGATTTTGCTGTTTTTGTTGGAGAGCAAGGCGTCTCCTGGTCCCTCACCCCGGGTTCCTAAAGGTACCCTGCTGTTGTAGCGGCGATCTGGGATATCTCAAGAGGGTTCACTGATGGTTACCCTCGATCTGTTGGATCACCTGGTGAAGATATATTCTATTCTGCCCATAAGTGCCCACGGGAGTTTCTGTTGTTGCTCGACACGATGACC
This sequence comes from Nymphaea thermarum, assembly GCA_011799765.1. NCBI lineage: Eukaryota > Viridiplantae > Streptophyta > Magnoliopsida > Nymphaeales > Nymphaeaceae > Nymphaea > Nymphaea thermarum. The sequence goes on along the minus strand of JAANDH010001604.1, from coordinate 28,729 downwards.
ATGACATTGTTAGAGAACCACGGTTGGAAGTCTACGAATATTTGGAGGTTGTGCACACCTCGTTTTGTTTCTGATAATGTTACGTAACTTGTTGTGTGTTAAGATTTGGGTACGTATGGTTGTTGATAACTTTGTTGGGCCATGTCCCGTTCATGGCTGAATTTTTCCATACTCAGAGGAATTCTGACCCTTCTTTCTATCTCTACAGGTAGTTCTTGATAGATTATGGCTCATGGAGTGACAACCTCAGTCTTGTGATGGACAGACATTGACAGTCTGGACACTGCGTCGGTTTTGGGATTTGTGTCTATTTAGTTGTTGGGTTCAAGTGTTTTTATTGTTGAAATCAATAAGTAGTGTTTGACGAGCATGAAATATCCTATAGCAACGGAATAAAAATTCAAAATTTTAAAAAAATTCTGGTTTATCAAACACAAAATTAATTTTGGAGCCGTTAAACTCGTTTCTGGAATAATATTTCCGAAAACATGTTTCCACCGCGAGGGGTGGAAACATATTTCCTGGATTATTTTTTTGCCCGTTAGGGCTCGCCTCTTCCTCCTCCTACCGCAGCCTCTCGAGTCTTCCTCCTGCCGCAGCCTCTCGCATCTTCCTTCTGCCGCTGCCTCTCACGCCTTGCTCATGCCGCTGCTTCATCTTACTGCTGCTTCATTCCCCTGCTTCAATCCCCTGGTAGTCTATCTCGCTCTCTCACTCTATTCAGCCTTCTCTTTCTTTCTCTCTCTGTCTCGCCTTCTCTTTCTTTTCGTCCTCACGCCACTCGCCTCTCGCAGCTTCCGCCCTGTTCATCCTGACGCAGACGCAGGTCCTGCTGCCAAGTTCCTCACTGCTATAGCCTTCTTCTTGCTGTCGCGACCCCACTCGAAGGATTCCCTCGTGAAGCTCCTTAACAAGGTGAGTGTTTCAACATTCTTACTAGACTCTTTGTCGTTCTAGATCTAAACAGAAGGGATAATCTCAGGCAGGGGGTTGTTCCTTTTGGTTTATTGGGTGTTGGCTCTTTTTTGGTCATGGGGAAGGGGAGAGAAAGAGGGGTGAGGTGGGGAGCTGGTTTTTCTTTCTTTTCCTATTCTCTCTGTCGTTGCTTTTCTTTTTCCTTTTCTGGGTTGTTGTGTGTTGTGCGAATTTGATTTGTTAAATGTGGCAATGGCAGTGATTTTGAGTCCTATGTCTCTCTCGCTCGCCTCTTGGGGATTCCCCTTTTTGTAGGTTTCTGCTGTATTGGAGTTCCTTTTCTCATTTTCACTTCCCTGTCTTTCTTTCTGCGGTTGTCCATCTGTAGCCTGAGTGGTTAGAGCCAGGATCCACGGTGAGTTGGCCCATTGCATTTGCTTTTGGCATGTGTGCTCTTGCCGTGGGTTGATGTTAGGCAGGAGGCAACGTGTGCTCTTCCCTGGCCCATGTCGATGGCATGGAGCTGAGGTGGCATTGGGCTGTCCTGAACTGATGATGAGTGGGCATGAAGTTGGCCAAGTGATTGGCCATGGCTGAGCCACACAGCTAACATAGAATGTTGCGAGCATGCTAGCCGAGTGTCATTTAAAAATGGCTGGCTGTAGTTTTCAGTGGCCAAGACCGGTCCTTGAGCTCCCAGGTTTTGGTTACGTCTTCAAGATCTGAATTGATGGAGGTCAAGGATCAGGAAGGGATTGGGTCCTTGCATGTTATGTGTCTCACCGGTTTTATCTTTCTTGTGCATTACTTATTTGGCAATTCCATGGTACTTGTATAAAGGCCACCTTAATGGTGCCTTTTTTGCATTCCCAGATATTGAATGCCTTTGCTTTTGCGTTTTTGACATTTTGAATAGATCACTCCCATATATACTTGTGCTCTTGACACTCATTTTAACTAATGCAACTTGATGAAATGCTCTTGTGAACAGTACTTGAACGTTTTTTGATGCTACAGTATCATTCCTAATGCGCTTGTCAATCATGACCAAGGTCATTTTCATTACTCCCTTTCTGGAGTTTGCATCTGCTTTTGTGATTATGCTTAGAGACTAGTCTATTTTTTAAACACATATGTAGATACGTTATTGGTATGTATATTCTTGTGCTTCATCTCTATCAAATTTAACAAGATTATGGCGTTCATATGTATAGTCCTGGCCTAGGTTTCATAGCTTGTCCTAATATAGGAGCAACATAATGTAAACATACTTTATTTACAGCCAAACACTACTCCAACAAGCTGCATACATGTAAATAATGTGGGCTCATTAGAAGATATTAATCAGCTAATAGAAATTCTGCCCGAAACTTGAACTTGTTGATATATATAATCTTGGACAAACTTCGACTGGACCCAATCACATAGAACATGCAAATTGATGAATCCTTCTGGCTTTATGTGATTGACGAATCCAATTTGTCGGTACACCATTGTAGATTGACGAATCATGTTTCTTTAAAAACTTTTGCAGATTGAAATTGTAACTCCCCTTTCTTTAACTAGTCTACTTTTTTTCTACTGTACTAGTTATGGAAGGAACA
>JAANDH010001604.1:0-26186 GCA_011799765.1 Nymphaea thermarum | reverse complement strand
GTCTTTGAAGATTATTCTGAAAGAAAACATAGACCTGTCACACCGGTTCGTGCCACTTTCAGACATGGTGATTTTGTTGTCCAAACTTAGCTATTTGCAAAATTGATGGTTACTTCTTGGGGGCTAATTCCATCCTCCAGATATTGGGCATGGTTGTCAATCGAGCATTGGTTAGGGATGCATTTCAAGTACTTGATGATGTGTGAAAGATATTGCGGTATGTTCTTGGCCAGGAAATGCGGTTTGAGTTTTCTTTTATTTGGTGATCTCATACGTTTGGGAAGACTATTGGTGCATTAATCATGATCTCGGTTTATGGCCAATTCTGGATAGTGGATATTGCCATGATTAAGAATTTGAGGCTTCTTCATTCTCCTTGTGTGTCTTAACAACTGTCAACTCTACGTGAAATTATGCAGGGGTCAGTTTAATGTGCCCTACTTGCAACCTTTTTCTTTTATTTTTCCCCTTATTGATCATAAAATTTGTTTCATGTGTTCCATTTATGAAACTTTGAATCTAATATTCAACACGTGCATCATGTTTTAGTTATGACTTACGACACCACAAGGTTTGGAGCTCCAAGCCTTTAACTATTCGATATTTGTAGATAACTATATAAACATAAAGATTGTTGATTACATGTTTGCCATTGAAGAAACTGTAAAGATATTGGTGTATATAACATATATGTGTATTGGTGTATGTATACTCTATGTGTTGGGGTAGCTGATGATTGTGTTTGGAACCATCTATAGGAGTAGAAGAGAGTTTCCTAGAATCGGTGCCTGATCTTCAGAACAAGATGTACATGGTTGTTGATGGCTATCCTAGTGTTCGACTTCTAAACATTTCTGGTGAAATTGGTTGTGCAAATAAGTCTTCAACAACTCTCATTATATTTTTCATTTTTTCTTCTGCTATATTTTTCTAGTCACTTAGGCTAAAAGGGAATGTGAGCATGATAATCTTTCATAAGGACAGAGGGCGGTTGATGCTTTTTATAAGTAAGAATGCTTCCGCTTGTATAGATCCTGGTCGTGTCCATAGTATCATCCTTTTGTAGTTATAGGGTTTTTCCTTTTCCAAAGATTCCTTCTCATAGAAAAGGTATCCTTTTTTGTTTTGGGTATCAATCTTTAGTAAAAAGTAGCAGGCAGTTGAAAGTTTGCTCAATGTCCTCTAAATATTTTAATTGCTTGTAATCGGGAGCCTTTTAGTAGCCTAAAAAGGCTTTTTCACTGTTTTTCTTTTCATGACATGGTGAGGAACCCACCCATCAAGCCTTATCAGTAAGGGTGCATTTGATGCACCGGGTGAAATTTAACGTGGTAAATTTTTCTGGCGAATTTAACCTGGTAAAATTTTCATGTTGAAATTTAACCCTCTTCCGATTTGAGGTCATGTTTGATGCACCAGAAGAATTTACCCTGTTAATTTTAATCCTGTTTGATGCACAATGAAACATTTATCCTGGTAAATTTAACTATGTTTGATGCAATTGATAGATTTAGAAGACTTTATCAGAAATGTAAATTATATGACAACATTGCGGCCTTCAATATCAAAAAATGAAAAATTCATAAACAGACGCCATCAGAAATGTAACGGACTGATATTCATCTATAAACAAGTAATCAACTTGTCATAAAATAAACTGATATTCAAAATAACAGTAGAACCTGTAAGAGAGTTTAAAAACATTCAACACAACTTGTTGTCCATCCAGTACATATAAAGTTTAACGACTACAACCTGTATGAAAGTTTAACGAGTACAGATCCAACAAAGTTTAAAGCAGTCACCAAATAACATATGTGTAATAACAAAAACAGCAATCCATACATTGCAACAAAAAATGAATGATCTGATATTGATGAATCTCCCTATACCATATTAATGTGTAATAACAAGAACAAGGACAACAAGATGAAAAATCTAGTCGCTGAAGCTCCATAAAAGTGCAGTCTGGAACTTCATTTGCTATGTGATGAATCTCCCTATACCATATTGCAGTATATACAGGAAATTCTGGCTCTGGATTGTATGACGAGTCTCCCCCAAGGAAGCCATGCATCAGAGGCTTCTTCGACTCAGCTGCCAAACAAATTGATCGACAGCTGCCATTGCCTGAGAAGCTGCACTGATCGAACCATCATACCTAGAAGTGGTTTTGGAATATGCAAAGACAGACATCACATATCATATAAATACTAGACATCAGAAACAAGATCCTAAATAATGTTGGACAAGAGTATAGAGAGAGAGAGATAGAGAGTCTTACATTGCAACCAAAATGAATGAAGCAGTCTTCATAACAATAGCCCCTTCGCCAGTAGGCTTAGATGTATTTATGCACCTCATGCAGAACCAATTCTCATGCATTGATGTGACCAAGTCTGTACATCATCGACAGCCGTCAACAACTCACAGTAGCAATTCTTTAAACAAACGAGAGAACAAATCAAAATGAGAATAGCTGAATGAGCTGTAACAGATACTTTAGTTATATTGTATTCAACCAAAAGGTACTCGTTGCTTTGTCCAAGAATAGCTGAAGCAAGGCCTCTGAGACATCTGCAATTTAAGTCACTTTACATGCCATAATTTATTACACGAGTGAACTATTCAAGTAAACAAACCACACCCCCCCACCCCCCAATCCCTGGCTATTTCTATGCCCACCATCGTTTCTCCAGATAGGTTGCCTGTGAACATTCAGATCCAGGCTCCTCTTCTCTTCCATGGCACAAACAGCAGAATTGCTGTTAGATGCCCTGCTGGGCTCGACCACACCATTGAAACACAAAAGGGAGTGGCATCAACCAGAATCATCACCCACGAAGAGAACAGGAACACGTTCAGCAGCAGAACAAAAAAACAAGATAATACATGGCACTTATACATATGCAAATAAATTAAAACAGGAAAAGAAAGGGGGAAAAGAAGGAACACGTTAAGCTGTATGTAACTATGTATGAAAACAGTAAAACAGGAACACGTTACTGTGTGCCCTATACGGAGGAAATAGCAGCAGATCATGGATGTGGTCTCTGTGTTCACAAAAAGGAGGCCAAAATCGCAAGAAAAGGGTTACTGAGATATACCAGAAGTTGACAAAACGGGATCAATAGCAACAGCAGCCTTCTATGCTCTGTCTTCCCTGCCGGTAAGATGCCATATCAGAATACATTTTAGGGCAAAAGAAAGGGGGAAAAGAAGGGTATCAGAGAAACACTGTTAAGACCTGGCTTCATTAAAAGGGCACTAACCTGCGAAAAGCAGAAATCGGAGGAATCGGAGGAATCGCCCAAGAAAATGATCCTCCCAAAAGAGAAAAAATCAAACCCCAAAAAATCCGAAACAAAGCACCCATATTTCAAAAAACGAAACCAAACTTCTAAGAAAAGGGAGAGGCACCAAGAAAACCTACGAATCGGCCGATTCCTGCACCTCCTCTGCTGCAGAGAAGAAGGCGTCTCTATAGGTGCTGCAGACGTAGTCTTCCTTCTTCAGCAGCCTCTGGTGCGAGCGACGGTGATTAGGGCACTGATTTGGGAGAAGACGATTGCATCAGAGAGCAAGAGAGAAAGGGGGATAGATCACCGGCGACGGTGGAGTGGTGATGGTGGGAGCGGCCTCTGGTGTGACAGTGAGGAGGAGCTGCGGCGGAGGGAAGAAATGACGGGGAAGAGTGTCGAGCGGGGGAGGGTGAGCGCGGGGGAGATGTCGAGCGCAGGGGGAGGGGGCATCGAGCGGGTGGAGACCTCGGACTTTTCGAGCGGGTGGAATTCCACCCGCCGCAGTTATCATACAAACGGGGTGAATTTCACCACGTTTGATGGTGATTTTGTCGGGCGGGTGGAATTTCACCTGCCCGTACGAATTTTTCGAAAAAAGGGTTTTCACCCGCTGCATCAAACGCAGCCTAACGAAAGCCTAAATTGCAATAACCATGAGGCAGTGATGCAGCTCTGAACCTTGGGAGGAGGGAGGCCTTTTATGCTCGGGCAGTGGGATGTTTTTATCTCTCATCCTAAACAACAAACTGGGTCTAATCTAGCAAAGTTAAGACTTGGTTTAGAATCTTTAATTTAATTAATCAAGACTTAGGAGCCGTTTCGATGGCACTCCAAAATGGCAGTTTTGGAATGTCTGGCTGATATCAAAATTGAGTTAGGGAAAAAACCTACCTGCCGCTATGACAACAAAAGAACATTTAAAGAAGGCTACGTGCCACTATGACAAGATATAAATGCTTTGATTTTGATAGCAATGTTGCAAGTCCAGGTTCTTATCTTGCATTAGAAGTCAAGAAAGACAATGTATATTGGGGACATTCATCGGCCAAACTCAAATTAATTTTAGGACTTTTTTTTTTAATTATTGGTGATATCTTTCTTCATACTTGTAAACGCATGACTTCTAAGTTTACTTGTGAAGTAGCCACTGTTGTGCAACATAAAGTTTAGTAGGAGCAGCATCTTCAGGTTCCAAAGTCAGCCTAATGCCTTAAAAAGTCAGCCTAATACCCTAAGGGGATGACTGAAGGTTTGGGCTCTTATATTGGGAGGTAGAACATATGTTTTTTCACTCTAACAAATTCACTGTAAAGTGGTATTTTAAAGAGCCAAACATTTTAATATATATATGTGTGTGTGTGTGTGTAATAGAATGATGGCAAATGGTCGGATCCATGAGAATTGTGACAGGAAGTTGATGCTTGAAAGCAAAGGAAGAGGATAGCATAAGCCCAAATCCGGCCACAATCTTGGCATAGAAAAAATCAGAACTCTTGGCATAGAAAAAATCAGAACTTGCAGAGGTTAAAGATACTACCTGCTCTACCCGGGAATCCAGAAGATGGGGGCTCTTCGAATCTTCGATCCGCTTAGCGACACGCCACAATGCGATGGAGACCACACAAAAAAGCAAAGCACCTGGAACGTTTCGGTGCCGATTTCTACTCTCCATTTATAATTGCTCGTTCTTGTGGAGTTCATTCCTTGTATACGACCATCATCCCATGTACCTTTATAGGTCGTTTGATTGCTGTCAATTGGGACCGGACAGACAAGACGTCCTGTCCATCACACTACTGTCCTGTCCTCATGTACAATGATGTTCATTGTCCACCGTTTGATAATTTTAGGAACATAATACTATGTTTCCTCTTGTCCAGCGTTTGTTTTGCATGTCTGTTCTGTTTGTTCTGTTTGGCATTTGTTTCTGTTTTATCTGATCTATCTGTGCTATCCGATGTTTGTGTATTACATAGTATGTACTGTCTGTCCAGTTTGGTGTTTGTTTATGTTATGTTCGAATTGTCTATTCTATCCGGTGTTTGTGCCTTCTATTATCAGTTTTGGCTATTATATTTGTTCTATCCGCTATATGATAACAAGAATATCTTATTTTTTGAACATGTTATATCAAAACAAGTATGTAAAGTTCATAACATATTATATGAAAATCAATACATTTGAGAACATGATCCATAATATTATAGTAAAATCAACTCTTTCAATAAATTCACATATATAACAAAAACATCGTTACTATAAAATGTTCAAACATCTATGTAGTCACTAGTATCAAGTAAAACTACAAAATACAAATGGTCTAAAATGTTTGATTGTTGTAAGCCAAATGTTGGAATACATTGACACAAAAGTATGATTCCTATATAGTTATCTTCTGTCCTACACACTACTCTTTTCATCGAAACCATGTAATACTTGAGAAGAGGTCTCACCGTTAGGTTCCTGCATTTCAGAAATTGAAAAGACAAACAAATAATTAGACTATCACCATAAAGTATTAAAATAATTAGGTAGTGTTTGACGAGTAGGAAATATCCTGTAGCAATGGAATAAAAATTCAAAATTTTAAAAAAAATCCGGTTTATCAAACGCGGAATTAATTTTGGAGCCGTTAAACCCGTTTCCGGAATAATATTTCCAGAAACATGTTTCCACCGCGAGGGGTGGAAACATATTTCCTGGATTATTTTTTTGCCCGTTAGGGCTCGCCTCTTCCTCCTCCTACCGCAGCCTCTCGAGTCTTCCTCCTGCCGCAGCCTCACGCATCTTCCTTCTGCCGCTGCCTCTCACGCCTTGCTCCTGCTGCTGCTTCATCTTACTGCTGCGTTGCTGCTGCTTCATTCCCCTGCTTCAATCCCCTGGTAGTCTCTCTCGCTCTCTCACTCTATTCAGCCTTCTCTTTCTTTCTCTCTCTGTCTCGCCTTCTCTTTCTTTTCGTCCTCACGCCACTCGCCTCTCGCAGCTTCCGCCCTGTTCATCCTGACGCAAACGCAGGTCCTGCTGCCAAGTTCCTCACTGCTATAGCCTTCTTCTTGCTGCCGCGACCCCACTCGAAGGATTTCCTCGTGAAGCTCCTTAACAAGGTGAGTGTTTCAACATTCTTACTGGACTCTTTGTCGTTCTAGATCTAAACAGAAGGGATAATCTCAGGTAGGGGGTTGTTCCTTTTGGTTGATTGGGTGTTGGCTCTTTTTTGGTGGTGGGGAAGGGGAGAGAAAGAGGGGTGAGGTGGGGAGCTGGTTTTTCTTTCTTTTCCTATTCTCTCTGTCGTTGCTTTTCTTTTTCCTTTTCTGGGTTGTTGTGTGTTGTGCGAATTTGATTTGTTAAATGTGGCAATGGCAGTGATTTTGAGTCCTATGTCTCTCTCGCTCGCCTCTTGGGGATTCCCCTTTTTGTAGGCTTCTGCTGTGTTGGAGTTCCTTTTCTCATTTTCACTTCCCTGTCTTTCTTTCTGTGGTTGTCCATCTGTAGCCTGAGTGGTCAGAGCCAGGATCCACAGTGAGTTGGCCCGTTGCATTTGCTTTTGGCATGTGTGCCCTTGCCGTGGGTTGATGTTAGGCGGGAGGGAACGTGTGCTCTTCCCCGGCCCATGTCGATGGCATGGAGCTGAGGTGGCATTGGGCTGTCCTGAACTGATGATGAGTGGGCATGAAGTTGGCCAAGTGATTGGCCATGGCTGAGCCACACAACTAACATAGAATGCTGCAAGCATGCTAGCCGAGTGTCATTTAAAAATGGCTGGCTGTAGTTTTCAGTGGCCAAGACCGGTCCTTGAGCTCCCAGGGTTTGGTTACGTCTTCAAGATCTGAATTGATGGAGGTCAAGGATCAGGAAGGGATTGGGTCCTTGCATGTTATGTGTCTCACCGGTTTTATCTTTCTTGTGCATTACTTATTTGGCAATTCCATGGTACTTGTATAAAGGCACGAATCTTGTATCACAAGAGATCTAGTAGACATGATCAAAGTTACATTTTGTCTATGCTTCTTATTGTTAGTGAAATCGTAATTACTTCTTATTACCTCTTGCTCAACTATTTGTTTTTTGGGATGCCCATATTGTTAGTGAAATCGATTGGCGTAGAGGTTGCCACTTTGTGTGGGTTGGTGTTCTAGAAGTGTCGATTTCAATTATCCTTTTGCACCAGTTTACTAATGGTAGCTTTTGTCTTTTTGTTAGCAACTACGAGCTCCGATAATAGTGACTGCAAAGTCCACTTTAATGGTGCCTTTTTTGCGTTCCCAGATATTGAATGCCTTTGCTGTTGCGTTTTTGACATTTTGAATAGATCGGTTCCATATATACTTGTGCTCTTGATACTCATTTTAACTAATGCAACTTGATGAAACGCTCTTGTGAACAGTACTTGATCATTTTTTGATGCTAGAGTATCATTCCTAATGCGCTTGTCAATCTTGACCAAGGTCATTTTGATTGCTGCCTTTCTGGAGTTTGCATCTGCTTTTGTGATTATGCTTAGAGACTAGTCTATTTTTTAAACACATATGTAGATACGTTATTGGTATGTATATTCTTGTGCTTCATCTCTATCAAATTTAACAAGATTATGGCGTTCATATGTATAGTCCTGGCCTAGGTTTCATAGCTTGTCCTAATATAGGAGCAACATAATGTAAACATACTTTATTTACAGCCAAACACTACTCCAACAAACTGCATACATGTAAATAATGTGGGCTCATTAGAAGATATTAATCAGCTAATAGAAATTCAGCCCGAAACATGAACTTGCTGATATATATAATCTTGGACAAACTTAGACTGGACCCAATCACATAGAACATGCAAATTGATGAATCCTTCTGGCTTTATGTGATTGACGAATCCAATTTGTTGGTACACCATTGTAGATTGACGAATCATATTTCTTTAAAAACTTTTGCAGATTGAAATTGTAACTCCCATTTCTTTAACTAGTCTACTTTTTTTCTGCTGTACTAGTTATGGAAGGAACAAGCAACTCAAGAAATGATAGTCTCGTATGGACTGATGCTCAACTAGAATATCTCATAAATCTTCTAGTTCATTTGTGGTTCTTGAAAGTTTGCAATGTGGGTTTCTGGCTTTCTTCTGAGGACGCCTTTTTGGTTATGGCGGTTGGAGCAGTTTGTTGTTTGGTTGCTTAAAGTAGCAAATTCTGCTTGATGTTGTTGGTCATATGGTTGTCTGTCCTATCTTCGTTTGGCTTTTGGCGCATCTAGGATATTTTTCTGTAAACATTGGTTACCACTGTTTTTTTTCCTATTTAGTTCCTCTTCTTGGACGTTCTTTTTTACTTCTCACAGGTTCACACTGCATCTAAGTTTTGATCAGCAAAATAGTTAGATAGGAGTTCAAAGTTTTACTCAAAAAATCAAGATTTAAGTTGCATTCAAAGTAAGATCCTTGTTAGCATTCTATTGTTCAAGCTGATCTCATTCTTCAGCATTAATTGTACAATTGGTGCCATCTTTGGGGGGACAGGCATGGAGCAGATATCAAGAATGCAAGTCAAATATATTTGGAAATAAATTGTCCATTAGTTCAGGTAAATCCTATTACAACTGAACTTGGATTTGTCTGTTTACAACTTTTTTCTGCATATTTTTCGTCTAATTTGTAAGAAATCTCATAGACATTTCATTCCAATTAAACATCTGCTGGTCATTTGACTGTGTGCATTCCCATGCTGTATATCTNGAGCATTGGTTAGGGATGCATTTCAAGTACTTGATGAAGAAGGATGTGTAAAAGATACTACGGTATGTTCTTGGCCAGGAAATGCGGTTTGAGTTTTCTTTATTTGGTGATCTCATACGTTTGGGAAGACTATCGGTGCATTAATCATGATCTGGGTTTTTGGCCAATTCTGGATAGTGGATATTGCCGTGATTAAGAATTTGAGGCTTTTTCATTCTCCTTGTGTGTCTTAACAACTGTCAACTCTACGTGAAATTATGCAGGGGTCAGTTTAAAGTGCCCTACTTGCAACCTTTTTCTTTTGTTTTTCCCCTTATTGATCATAAAATTTGTTTCATGTGTTCCATTTACGAAACTTTGAATCTAATATTCAACACGTGCATCCTGTTTTAGTTATGACTTATGACACCACAAGGTTTGGAGCTCCAAGCCTTTAACTATTGGATATCTGTAGATAACTATATAAACATAAAGATTGCTGATTACTTGTTTGCCATTGAAGAAACTGTAGAGATATTGGTGTATATAACATATATGTGTATTGGTGTATGTATACTCTACGTGTTGGGGTAGCTGATGATTGTGTTTGGAACCATCTATAGGAGTAGAAGAGAGTTTCCTAGAATCGGTGCCTGATCTTCAGAACAAGATGTACATGGTTGTTGATGGCTATCCTTGTGTTCGACTTCTAAACATTTCTGGTGAAATTGGTTGTGCAAGTAAGTCTTCAACAACTCTCATTATATTTTTCATTTTTTCTTCTGCTATATTTTTCTAGTCACTTAGGCTAAAAGGGAACGTGAGCATGATAATCTTTCATAAGGACAGAGGGCGGTTGATGCTTTTTATAAGTAAGAATGCTTCTCCTTGTACAGATCCTGGTCGTGTGAAGGTTGTTTCACCCATCGTGAGGTTCAAGAATGACATGTTTAAGCTCGTTTCACCTTCTGCCGTTTTGGTTCCACCAGACAAAATGGAAGACTTTTTTAACAAGTACTGCTTTTTACTGGTGATTGTAAGCCATTTTTTTTTATCTTGAGAAAAGCATGTTCCTGATGTACCTCTTGCTTATGGTTCTGCCGTATTATGCTTTACGCCATGCTAAAAAATGCATCTTTTCCAAGCTTGCTAGCTTAACCCATTTCTTTTTCATGGATTTACTATGCAATGTCCTATAAATTTATTCACTGATTTATTAATTATTATTTTTGGGAGATTAAACTAATCTGGTTACCATGCTTAATGCTAAACTATTATATGGAAACATATAGGAGCTGTGACCCAGGAATCTCATCCCTTGAGGTCAATTTCTGTACCCTTAGTTGAAAAGATGCAAGCACTTATATATAAACTGTCTCCTGTAAATTAAAGTCTATCTCTTTCACTGAAATAAGGCAAGGAAATTAGTTTGTGTTGTCAGAGATAGAGATATCCTACATCAGCACAGTAGGCATTCTGTACACTCGTTTGTTTTGGCTGGAAGAAGTGAAATAACCTTGCAGAACACCTTCCTATCCATCAAGGTCTCGCATTATGCCTTATATATATGTACATACCTATGCATGCACATACCAACATAAGAACCGACCCTTCTGAACTAACTCCGTAAAGCACCATATGAAAGCTCCTCTAAGGCCTCCTCGCAACATAAGAACACAGAAATATATTTCCAATTCCAGGTTTCCTTGCCATCAAACACTACCTCAAGGCTTGATTTGATTTGGTTTTGGTCATGACTCAATGTTACTTCCGCTATTATTTATATTAAAGAAAAAAAAATTGGTGTAAAAAATTGGGTCGTGACACTTCATACATGGAGCTGCACTAACGAAAAAACCCCATTACAAGAGACTATAACTATCGCAGAAAACTTCGTAGTCCTAAATAATTGTAGAAACCCAGTCCACTCCCACACCGACCCCGGTCTCCTAGTTTAGTAGATAACAACCTACAACTTAATAGATTCAGTTCCGACCCCAAAAAAACTAGAAATAAAGACATTCAATCCCTTTTTATAGGTCACTTACGTTTCTTCACAATCTTACATGCAAGATTAAACTTTTCAAAAGTTCAAGATTAAACTTTTGAAAAGTATGGCATTATGCTCACCCCTATGTGTGTGTGACCTTATGTCCAACTATTGAATCAACTTTGGTACCACAATAAAAACACGACCCAACCCCACACTACACTTGAGCTTCTGATTTAGTGAATACCAACCCGCCCTCTAGTAGCTTCAATTTCAACGCAAGATGACTAAGAATTTTATGAAGGATAGCTTTAAGTCTATGCTTCCATGAAAGTTTATGTGATAAAACAGTTAAGAGTATTGTCTTCTTGCTTTACCAATGTTAAACCAAAAAACAAAGAATATGAAATTCAGCTGTGCTAGAAATGCGGCGTTCATAAGGAGATCCGTTAATTAATTATTTGATCATAACTATGTGAAGAAAGACTTTATATAGGAATTTTTAAAGAATGTGGACCAACAGTTCATTAGTTACTCAATGTATAATTTATTCATTAGTTACTCAATGTATAATTTATTTATGGAAGTGCTATATGCTTGCCTTCATGCTCGTTAAAATCTCTTGATGTCTAAAGGCAATCTGCACTATATCAACTTGTGAAAATAAGAGGTTGTTTTATTGTTATCCATTGGGACAGGACAGACAGGACGTCCTGTCTATCACACTACTGTCCTATTCTCATGAACAATGATGTTCTTTGTATGCCGCTTGATGATATTAGGAACATAACCCTATGTTCCAATTGTTTGACGTTTGTTTCACATCTCTCTGTTTTGTTTTGTGTTGTTTTTGTTTTGTTCGATTTGTTCTATCTGTCAGATGTTTGTTTCTTCATCACACAAGCACCTAACATAGGAACTTTTTGAAGTGGGGACTTTTTGTTTTTCTGGTTTTGAGAGAAAGAACCTTTTCAAATATGAGAAAACAACAATTTGATAGGAAAATTTCATCCCCTTTGAACACGCTCTTCTTCCATTTTCACCACAAAAAACAATTTGGGTCCAAAGCAAAAGACCAACTAGTAAGAAGATGGAATAAATGATCCGAAAATCAATTTCATTGCTCCAGCAGGAAAAGGGCGAAAGGGAACAAAATTCCAGAAGAAAAAGAAGAAAGAACACAGAGAAGTTTTAGTTCATGCTGATTTCATCTAAAAAATGAATGGGTAACAGTTTCTCAAGCTTTAGTAGAAGAAATTACAAGGAAAAATGAGAGAAACACTAAATTTGGTGTCGGGCCTTCTGTTCTCCAATCATCCTCTACCAAACTATGTTAAAAACACTTTCTTAACCTTTAGGGAGGTTATCATTCATGCTTTCAAACATGCCCTTGATGTTGGTGTCACCGTCTTGAGGATTCTGTTCATACATTTTCAACACTCGAAACAATCTCCAAAAGCTCACAAAATGAGACCCAAATTCTCTTGGAAAGCGGTCTATTATTGTTTCATAAGGATACAAAATATATGTATATTTATGTGTAGTCGTAACTGAAAGTAGATGGGCTTCATAGCAATGACCTTGTTATTCTATTTTTCAATGAAACTGCAACAAATGCCGGAAGCCAAATAGATGAACACTGCCATAATCATGATCTACATGAGTATCATGAGCCCGAACAGGAATAACTGCAATAAAGAAGGAAAAATGAGGTGCACAAATTTACGTTGAAAAATCCCAAAATGGCGTGAAGGAACAATGGGCGAGAGATCCTCTCTATGCTCAAATAAGAGTCAATCAGCAATGAAACATCTATTGTTTTCAGCAATAAAATAGTAACGCAAGAGCCAAAACTTCTACCTGGGCCACCTCCAATCATTCAAGAGAAAACATTCGGAAAGAAAGCAAATAAACCAAGAAAGAAATCACTGCCATTGCTGCTGCGAAAACCTTCCGCCTTCTTCTTTTAGAAAGAAAAATATTAATTACCATGAGCAAAAGCCAGATCCGTGAGAGAAAGCACATGCGCACGAGATCTTCATTCTTCTCACGAAGGCCCTCCGAGTAATCCCAACTTCCCAACCCCAATCACAGAGCAGATGCTCTTCTATAGTATTTACAATCTAAAAAGCTACGAGCACATCACAAGCAAAACCCACAATTTCTCAGCACCACAACTCCCTCAGGACAAAACTGTAACCAAAGAATCCAAAAGGAAAGTGAAAGGAAGAAAACAGGGCCTACACGCCCTAGGAGAATCACCATAACCGAGAGAACCTGCTGGAAGCTTGCCGTTTCAGTAGTCCACACTATAATCTCAGGAGCACACGCTCGCAAAACAGGAGCTGGTTGGGGAGATTAAGGGAGAGCCGCCACCGACTGCCGCCATGGCCACCAACGCTAGTTCGGTGACCGACTGGCCAAGGCATCTAAAGATCCTGGCCTTGACCTACACCCTCTTGGGCAGAGAATTCTAGGTGCGAGGGGGAAGAAGAGAGAAGGGAGAGATATGGGGGCGAGGGGAAGCGTCAGAAGAGAGATGGGGGTGAGGGGGAGCCGAGAAGGGGGAGAGCAGTAGTAGCCTAGGCGTCGGGCTGGCCCGATTGGGCCAGGGCCCGATAGGCCGGCCTGGCGGCGGCCCGGCCCGACCGTCTCCCCCTCCCGCCCTCCATCCCTGCTCCCCCTCGCCCGGCGACCTCCATCCCCGTGTTCTTCGTGGATCAAGCCGTCGTCTCCTACTACAACGTTGACCTCGCTGATTTTTTCAACCGAGAGTCCATCCACCGCCGTTCGGAGGAGCTACTGCAGCTACATAAGTCTGCTGGCGGTGGTCTGTCGCAGTCGGAGGAGAAGCGTGACCGCCGGGAAGGGGGAAAGCGGGTCGCCGATCGGCCGTCGGCGAGGGAGAAAGGGGGTCGGGCGTCGGCGAGGGCACCACGGGCTGGATCGGGCCGACCCGATACCCACCCCTAGAGAACAGTTCCGGAGCTCGAGGGCAGGAAACTAGGGGCAGGAGATGGTGTCCTCTCTAGGTTGTTTCGAGGGTTAACTCGAAGGAACAATGTAGGAGTTTTATTAAACTCCTATTTAATTGTTCATTTTGTTCCTCTTGTACTGTGGACAACATTTGACAACAAAAATGATTAAACAGGACACTCATGTTCTGTTTTGCGTATCCTATCACCATCAAACGACACCTAAGGGAAATTTCTCTCTCCCTCTCTTATGGACGTAGTGGACTCACAAGCTGAACCACATAAATTCTGTACGTATTTTTCTCTCCATAATCTCTTTCTCAATCAAATTCTCCATCGGTCATGGTAGTAGAGTAAAAAAGTTCATCGTAAGGCAAAAATTCAATCTTCAAGTAGTGAGACATAATGGAGCAAGAGGGGGAAACCAGGAACAAGAACAGAGAAGCATTAACTATCATTCAAACTAGTGATGGATTGACACACAAGATTCTTGTTGATGAACAAGGTAGCCAACTATTTGACGTGGCGGCAACTTGATTCCTTAATGGAAAATCCAAGCTAAATTATATTGATGGTAGCATCAAGAGACCTCCCATTAATGATCCTAAATACAAAGAATGGATGTCCACTTATGACACTGTTGCATTTTGGCTCCTAATTTCTATGGAGCCCAACAATGCAGCAAGTTTCATGTTTTCTGACAGCATCAGCGAAGTTGGCTAGGTGCCAAAGATCTCTATGGTGAGCAGTACAATACTGCCCATATGTATCAATTAGCACAAAAGAAGGTAATTTGAAGATGGATGTGTCATCTATTAGTGAATATCTTGGCATGTTTAAAGCAATCTGAGATGAAATTGATATCTATGTGCCATTAACCACTGAACTTATTAAGGCCAAAAAGCAATGTGAACAAGATCACATCTTTAAAATTCTGGCCAAACTGCCTAATGACTATGAACAACTACACAATAAAATTATTATGGCCCATGAACTGTCATCTCTAGCATCAGTTTTTTCTGTTCTTATGCATAAAGAGTCCATGCATAAGCAAAGCTGGTTAGGTGCATAAGGGTGTGCACAAAAAATTAGTGCCCATGGGGAGCAATGACCAAAATACCCTTATTAAAATAATAAAAGAAACTTTTGAAAAGGGTTAAATGGATTGTAAAATTTGAAAATGACTAATATGTCCACCTTTATATATATATAAAAAAGCCCCCACCCCCCTTTGGTGCAATTTGTTGTGTGCACAGCTGTGTGCATGCAACTAAATCAAGGCTTAAAGCCAAGGGTACTCTAGCTGATGGCAGGCAAGTGATAATAATGAAGAAATGTTGGCATTTGCAACAACCAACAATGCTCATGTTACCCCAATGAGAGACTGTTTAAGTCTAAACCTAAGGACAGTAGAAAGCTTAAGTGTATACATTGCAAAAAGAATGAACACCCTTGAGATTCTTGCTGGTTCCTTCATGAGAAACCCCACAAAGGGCAGATCATTGTTTAAAAGCACATGAAAAAAACTCTAGTAAGCCGAATCAAGTCACCTGCACTTTGGAAAATCAAATTACCTTAGAGAAATTGTTTGAGATGATAAAGGAGCTTCAAGTTCAATGCCAATGGGGCTCCCATAGCCATGAAAGAAATAGGTAGAATATATATTTTTTAAAACAATAATTGCACTAGTGATGCACTTGTTATGGCTAGCCTTGCTAGCAAACTTATATCTGTTGCTAAAATCACCAAGTAATTAAATTAAAACGTAATTTTGTTGCTACTAATGTTACTTTTCAACAGATGACTCAAAAAATTATTGGTGAGAAACAACTATCAGATAAGAAGTTTGGATTAAGCTTTGAATGTTGTTGCTGCTATAATGGAGAGATCTAGCACTAAAATCCATTCTCTAGAATTTTAGATTATTTATTTCCTAATCATTGTTTCAATGATAGTGAGTGTGATATTTGTAGATTTTCTAGGATGAGTAGACCTAAAATTTCTTTATCTGATTCCATTAGTACAAAAACATTTAATTTTGATACACTTTGATGTTTGGGATCCCATGCCCATCGATTCTGTTGATGGATTTTGTTACTACGTGCTTTTCGTTGATGATTTTTTTAGGACTACTTGGGTTTATTTCTTGAAAAATAAGTCATAAGTACTCTTACACTTTAAAACCTTTTACAGAATGATTAAAACTCAATACAATTCAAAATTTAAATGTTTTAGTCTAACAATGGTACTGAATATACATGATTTAAAAAATTTTCTTGCCGAACAGATATCAGACTTGATACATCTTGTGCAGATACACATCAATGAAATGGTGTATTTGAGAGGAAAAAACAAACACTTACTTGAGGTTGCAAGGAGCTTATTATTTCATATGAATGTTCCAAAAAATAGTGGAAACATGTCAGTTTCTACAACATTTTAATGTTATTAACAGGAGTTTGAGCAAGCTCTTAAACTACACCAATCATATTAGACATCTCATAAGGTTTCGACTTATGCTTGAACATCTTTGGGTGTTTGGATGTGTAGCATATGCATTGTGAGATCAATAACATCAATAAAAAAGGCCAAATTAAGTCCACGATCTATTAAACCTCTGGTTGATCTGTTTGGGGTCACCCAGTGAAATGTATCAAGAAGAAATTGATTTCTCATGCTATTTCTTGCAGAAGCGCCCCAAGCTCCACCATGTCGAGCCTCTCAAATGAACCACCGACTGGGTCTTAAGGAGAGAAATATAGACCATAGAAGCCGGAGTTGAACAATAACAAGCGAAAAGAGAAAAAGCTGAGGAAGGTGGAGAACCATGCCGAGACTTCAAAGCCAGCCAAAGACTTTGTTATAGGCAAGTTCAAGAGCACCAAAGCACTTTTAGATGAGAGTAGGCCACACAAAGAAGAAAGATACTAATGCAAAAAAAAAAAACCTGAAAGTCAAGATTAGAGATGCAATCCATTGGTCTTTATCTCAAGCGGGACTGATTTAGATCCTCTTTTCTCACTAGGCAACTGGATGATGTGCTGAATCCAAAGGTTGGAGGACACTGGTGTGCAGCTTCCTGTTAGTTTTTTCTTAATTGATGTGGCTTCAAAATCCGCAAGTGGAAATAGTGAAGTGTTAGAAGATCATTGGAGCAGTTATACACTAAATGCTACTAGTGCTTCAATAACAACCAACAATGTATAGCAGGCACAGTGAGTAGTGCAAGTGACTATTGGCTGCGAATAGGCCTTCTAACTGTTCAAATTCTATTCCTAGAATTGTTAGAATAGGGAATTTTGTCTTATTGTTGCAAAGCGGACCACAAAGAAACATTATCAATTATTTGCTCCACCTATCCGAACCTCTTTTTTGTCCATGGGAAGAAATGAAACCAATAGTGTTGTCTTCTAGATGGATGGTTGCTTACATTGTTTTGAAATCCTCCATCAGTTATGTGTATCTTGTGAAGCCACCCCTTTGTATCTCTATCTTCCTTGATGAAGGGGAAGTCACCCATTGCAACAAGCGAAGTTTTTCTTTGTCAAAGGTCAAATATATAAGGAATGGACTTATGAGACTGGCAGGACAGTGGATGATTTTTTTAGGACTACGTGCTTTTCGTTGATGATTTTTTTAGGACTACTTGGGTTTATTTCTTGAAAAATAAGTCATAAGTACTCTTACACTTTAAAACCTTTTACAGAATGATTAAAACTCAATACAATTCAAAATTTAAATGCTTTAGTCTAACAATGGTACTGAATATACATGATTTAAAAAATTTTCTTGCCGAACAGATATCAGACTTGATACATCTTGTGCAGATACACATCAATGAAATGGTGTATTTGAGAGGAAAAAACAAACACTTACTTGAGGTTGCAAGGAGCTTATTATTTCATATGAATGTTCTAGAGGGTTTCTATTTAAGAAGAGTGCCACCACGAGGACAGAGATCAGATGGAATATATCTATGTTAACAAGACCCCTCCTTTCATTTCTTTCTCAATTCCACATGGATGGAACATGCAGGAGCACTCCTTGCCTCTAGGGACATTGACCCAAAGCTCGAGTATGATTTGTGTGTCATTTTTCTTCTTTACCATGATGAATCAATTGATTTAATATATTAATCACTCTTTCCTTCGTCCTTCCCCCTATTTTTTCCCTATCACTAACTACTGGTTACTCCCAATCTGAAGCACCCGTTTTCCATTCATGGAGAAAACCAATCGTCAAAATCAATAAAAATGTCATTGTGGATGAAAATCCAAACAGAACAATCTTGTTAGGAGGTACTACTCAAGGAAAGGAAAAGGTGACTTCTGGATTAGGGATGATAAATAAAACAAAAACCAGATAAAATCATATATGAGAATAACTTCTGGCATCACTAGAAGCTGCAAAACCACATTCATGAGCCGACAATTTTTCTGGATAGGTCGAACTATTGGAAGCAAATGGAAAAGGAACATTGAGTGGGATCAAAGAAACTAACAAACTGATCACCAAATAGATACAAATATGTGCAAATTCTGACATCACTATAGCCCACTACTTTGTTCTTGCGCCACGGCCCTCCTTGTTTGCGGACCAGCATACCAAAAAAAAAAACGAAAAGAAAATGAGAAAGACCGTAAATCTTTTTGGGATATAGTCAGAGTTGGCGTCACTATTTCAAAGATCCTTCTAACTCTCTTGTAGCATTTCTCTTTCTTGGCAAACTCACACCATCCATTTCAAATGGGATTTGTCCCGTGGACACACGAGCAATCCAACCTGTAGGATTTCCTTTTCCTCTTCCCATTCTCACTTTTGTAGGTTTCCTAGTAATAGGGATATCTATGAGAACTCTTACCCATATCTTATCATTTCTTCGAAATTGTTTGCTCATAGCACGATATAATTGTCCAACTATAGCCTCCCGCACAGCTTCAATGGCTTGAGAGAAACGACAACTAGCTCCATAACTTTTGGTGCCATTTCTTCCAAAACCAAGTTCTGTGCCTTTGGTTTGCAACCCCTACTACATCTGCCTTTACGATATTTACCATATTTAGTACATTTCAGATATAGCACGTCCCTGGTTTGCAACCCTACTACATCTGCCTTTACGATATTTACAACATTTAGTACATTTCAGCTATAGCATGCCCCTTTCTGGAATGACCATGAGATCTGCACAAGGTAAGCAATTGAAAGGTGAGCATTGCAAGGGCTTTCACCTATTGCACATTTGATGTTCCAAGTTGCAAGTGCTTTCTATGCTTAAGGGACAACTTTGACTTTCAGGAAGGGTCAAGGTTTGATGGACAATTGCAATTGTTTTTCAATGGTTATTGATATTGAAGGTCACTTATTAAGGTTAGACAAATCATGAAAAGTGCTGACCCTTACCAAATTTGGTGAAAAGAAGAAATTGCAATTGTATGTCATTAATGCTGACCCTTACCAAAAAGTAGTTCATATAATTTTGTCTTAGATATGGTGATTTTGCTCATGACTTTTTTCGTTTTGCGAGAGCTTTGACTAAAGGGAAGCCAAAGCAAAGTGAGTGTGCTTATGAAAAGTGAATGAACTATTATAGGATAGGACAAAATGGTATGAACTCTTTTTGGTATAGTTAGTACTTTTGACGATTTGTCTCATCTTAATAAGTGACCTTGTATTAATAACCATTCGAAAACAATGAAAATTGACCCTCCATCAAATTGATGAGTTCCTTTCCTGAAAATGAAAGCTGCAAGGGCTTTTTGGGCTTTGCTAATCTAGTCAAAATGACATGACAGACTATACGGAAGCCAAAGTGAAGCAAGTGTGCTTCACAGAAATGCCTTTCTCTTATAGGCAAAGCCAAAGCTTTGCAAGTGTGCTTATGAAGAGTGATGAGTTAATATAGGATAGGACAAACTGGCATGAACTCTTTGGTAAGGGTTAGCATTAATGACATACAATTGCAATTTCTCCTTTCTATCAAACTTGGTAAGGGTCAGCACTTTTCATAAGTGAAATAATTTTCCTGGCTTTGTAGTACCCTGCATGTGATAACTCATCCAACTTGCACGGCTATAGGCCAATTATCTTATCTAACTTTCTTAACAAGATTCTTTCCAATTCAAAGTAATGGCCATCAAACTGAGCAAGGTGGTTCATTCTCTGGTTAGCTCTAACCAAACTGCATTAAAAAAGGGCAGGAACTGCGCATGATCATTTCCTTTTCATCAAACCTTTATGAGTTCCCTTCCTTAAAAGACCAAAAGAATAGTTTATATCATTTTGTCTTAGATATGGTGGTTTTGCTCATGACTTTCTTTTGCTTTGTGAGTGCTTTGGTAAAGGGAAGTACGCCAAACTTGCAAAGTGTTCGCATCCCCAAAATTTTTGGTGTTTGAGTGCTCCAGAAAAATGAGATTTTTATTTGAAAATAAGATAGAAAGGGACTCGCCCGTTCTCATTTTTCTGGAGCACTCCAAATACCAAAAATTTTGGGGATGCGAATACAAAGCAAAGCAATGTCACATCATGTCCCTTCACGTCACTAGAAAAGCACCCAACGACCATAACATTTTGCTTTGCGAGTGCTTTGTGAAAGAAGGAAACTCATTGAGCGAAGCCATCACATAGTGAATGTCATTTTGTCTTAATAATTTCTCATTAATGCCACTTCAACTCCTAGGGCCCTTCCTAACTTTCCTCAAAATTGAATCATCTTATCAAGGGAGTCCACCTGCTTCAGAAGACTTCTCCAGCTCCTCTTCCCTCAGAGCACCACTGCCCAAGTACATATCTTCTGTTTTGGATGGTAGGATCGACGGTCGCATTCATTCAATCCTACGAAGCCGGCCTGGCCTATACCGATGTATTCCCCATATGCCTAAGAAAGGACGAGGGAGGAATGTGGGCGAAACGTGACAACAATGATCACATCGCCTAACGGGTCAGCCCAATCCATGTATCCACCATGGAAGACACAAATTAGTTCATTCGTCATGAAAAAAAAGATAAAAAATTTTGCATGACTCTCATGGGTTCGGGAGTCCATCTTTTTTCGCACAAGTAACATAGGAGGAAGATTGATGAGGGAGTTCTTGTGCGTTAGGTTGCTTTTACAATAGTCAAAATCTCCTAAAAAAAGGCAGACAAATACACACATCGGTTTTCCAAAAGGAAGCCCCATGCCACCTATTCTGATGAACAACAATTTACACCAATTCGATTTAGAAGTAAGTGACCACTTTTTCTTGTTATCATTATAATTTCTAGGAAAATGATTGCTCTCTTGCCTACACATGAAAAATGTATTTTTGTGGGTTACAATATGCTAAGCAAACGGTGCTTCTACTATAACCTTATTTTAAGAAAAGCTTCGTTTCTCTTGACATGCACTTCAATGAAAACCTCATAGTTGGCAGACCCATAATTCGGATTCGGATCAGCAGATGACCGGGTCACTAGGTCAGCGAATTGACTCGATGACTCTTGTCGGGTCAGTTCATGAATTTTTTAATATTTTTTACTGCATATTGATGAAGTTGAGTATATTTCTTACATATCCAATCCTCAACAATCAACAGCCTGATGCAAATATAATTATAAATTTAAGCTAGAATCAACAAATATCATTTCACAATTCAAGCATAAAAATTATAATAATCACATTGTCTCATTGTCACATTAATGACAAACAGAAAAAAGGAAAAAAAATATAACAAAAATGAATTTTACCACTTCATATGTTCAGGGCCATAACATATTCATTAGGTTGATTACCTAACAAAAACAATTATCCAAATGATAATCAGCAAAAAACATCATTCCACTCAAAAAGAATATGTGATATCTGTTTGTATGTCATTTATGGACATAGACATCTAGACATATCCATATTTCCTAATATGAAAAAAAAAGACATTTGTAAATCCAAAAAAGGCAAAACAATTGATTGTTGAATCTATCATGATCCTACTATACATCTATACAAATGTACAGTCTGTATATTTGAATAAATGTTTAGTCGAAAATTGAAGTTTTTCCCATCATCGTCACCCACTTCGTTGGTATTACCATCATCATACCTATCATCATCCAATAGGAATCTCCAGAGTTGGAGTCATCTCAATTGGATTCACATCCATTTGAAGAACATGTTTGACTAAGAATTTGTATTGCAATTTTTTGTAGTTCTGGTGCGCATGGTCCGTGTCTTCCCATCATATTCCCAAAGGACAAACCTCATTAATATTTTATTAGAAAATTGTATACATCATGAATTTTTTTGTTTTGAAAAAGTTAAAAAACTAAAAGTGACTTCTAAAAATTATAAAAGGGCACCTGGTATTTCCTTTTGTCTAGTCTTTATTACATAATATACAAATAAGTTTCGAGGTTGAACTTTATTTATTTCTATGTAAAAGTAAAAACAAACATGTAATGTTGCATCCACTACCTTTTGAGTGTCTGGTTCCAAGTGTATAATGCATTCTTTTAGTCCATGCCTAACCACAGGATGTTACAAATAAAAAAAGAAAAAAGAAAGAAAATTCATTATGAATTATTACATATCATGACAACATAAACATAAGACTATAATTTACTGTTAAAGAATTAGACAAATATTGAAATGCTGGATTTAAAAAGTATCCCACAACATAAAATTATTAATTATGTCCGGATAAAGTTTATATTCGGCCTTATCACCACCATAAATATCTTTTATTTTCAGTTTTTCCCAATCTATTGCTTCATATATATAACCCATTTTCAGTTGACCATCATTACCAACCAAACTTAATACTTGAAGCAAAGACTCTATTGTCTTCACTAAGATAGCTACTGCTTTCCAAAAAGATGGATACAAGATGATGTTCTGAACTTCTTTTCCTTATTCCAACTTATTATAGAATCTTGAAATAGCCCACTAATCAGATACAAACATTTTTCTCAAGCCATTTTTGTGTTCCAAAAAGCATTAAAACAAAATAAAGTTAGTTGCAAACAATGTCTCCACTGGCCTCAATATCTCCCTATTGTTGGTGAAAGTACTACTCATCATATGCAACAATAACGCACGGTTATAAATAAACTTTGTTATGCTCATTGCTTTAGATGTACAATTTTTTACTCTCGTCATCTTCCCATTATCTTTAATAATCAGATCTAAACAACAAGCAGTGCATGGCATCCAAAATAAGTTATGTTCTTTTTTCAATAGTTTTCATGCGACCACAAAATTAGCAGCATTATCAGTGATAACCTGAAAAGATGGTAAACCATAAACTTTTTGAATTCATAACCTGAAAATTAAATTATTATAGTTAAAAGAAAAAAAAACAATTACAAATTAAAGTTAAATAATAGTTACTTGTACTATTGTTTGCACCAGGATCTTCATGGCGACCGTGTGTGGTTGAAGAAAAATCATGCGCAAAACAGCAAAATTTGAGTTCGTTTGAAATAGATTTTTAGGAGAAAGGGACCCGCCCATTGGTACAAGGATCAACCATTCCCACCACTTTTAACAGGCATAATCGATCCAAGATCTAGGTTTAATTAAGCTTTGACAAGTCATTTTTTCTACATGCATGTGGAGGGATTGGATTTTGGATTTTGAAGTTCATTTTGCACAAGAATTGGATTTGATTGAGAATATTTCTGTATTTTGGAAATTGGGTGATTGAAAATTTGTATGGGATTATTGAATTAATCCCATATTGTAGCAATTGATCTTTGATTTGGTCCAAAAGATTTGAGTCTGGAAAAGCAAGACCTTTGATTTTGGATAGGAGATTGAATGTTTGGGTAGAATTTGGGACTGGCTTTATGAATACAATTGGGAATTGCAATAGGATTTTTGAAATTGAGATCTAGAATTGGACATTGAAAATTAGAGATTTGGGCTAGATCTTAGAAATTCTTGAAATTGGAGCTTGCTTTTGAAACTAAGTTTTGATTTTAGAAAATCGGTTTTAGATCCTAGAGATTGAAATTTTTGAGTTTGGGAATGGCCGGAAATGGACCAATATTTTGGGATTTTGAACTTAGTTTTCAAAAGTATTATGAGAACTTGATTTCATTTGGTTGGTTGATTGGAAAATTAGAGTCTAGGATTGTCTTGTTTCAGGAGACTTGATTTTGAACAAAGATAGTGCAAATTTGCTTGATTTGGGTTTGAAAATTGGTTTGATTTTGGATAAAATCCAATCATGGATTTGAAATTGATTTTGAAAATATATGTTTCTCAACCATTTTAGAAATCTTGTGTTTTCGTGACAAAATAAGTGAGCTGCTCAATTTTTTGTCAAAATATGAACTGGTCATGATAACAAACTCACTTAGATTTTGCAAAAGTGAGTGGGTACATTGGTGAAGTGAGTGTATGTGTGGATTTATGAAATAAACTATATGTTCATTCATGCTTCACTTGATTTCTCTCCATGCATAATTCAATTTGGATCTCATGTTGGTCTACCTTAAGGTGGAAATGTAGGACATCCACTCCAGACTTATTCTTAATATCAAAAAAAGCTTTTGAAGATAATGTCCATGGGCTTAATTTTGAAAATTGTGATCTTGTAATTAGGGTTCCAAAATGAATTGGGTGAAGACAAGCTTTTATAATCAAAACTCATTTTTTGAGAATTTTAAGAGAAACATTCTCTTTGGGTGAGGAAAATTTGTCAATTCCACTAAGATAGAGCACTGGCTCTTAGTTTAGAAATGAAAATTGATTTGGACAAGTTTATTTCATCTTGTTTTTTTACATAAAGTGCTGGTAAGGTAGGTTTCATAGATCAAGAACCTAACTTTTGAAAATTCTTGGTATTAGATCTAGAGAAATTTTATGATTGGCATTTTTGTAAGATTGATTTTGAGTTGGAAATGGCTTGATAAATAGCTCGTGTTGATTTTGAAAGTGATAGAATATTTGGAAGCACATGTTTCCAAATAGTTTGGTAGGAATATGATTCCTCTAATGATTTTGAATTTGATTCAAACGTTTGTTTTGGATGTAGGCGCTTCTTTTGAAACCCAATTTGATGAACTGGTCAATAGTTGATTTCAAAATCATAGATATTTCTCAAAATTTCAGAAATGAAATAAGAGCCCATTTTGCTTGATTTGTTCCATTTTAAGATAGATCATACTCATGGATTGAGTAGATCCAATGCTTGGTTAGTTGGTGGAACTGTTTTGACAAGGTTGTGTGATCCAGTCCACCGTACTTTCAAGACAAGATCCATGCTTCATTCCTCTCTCTCTCTCTCTCTCTCTCTCTCTCTCTCTCTCTCTGTATTCGTATCGACCTAGCTGAACATTATTCACAGCCTTTAAAATAAAAAAAAAATCTCAGCCCAAATTGACGATTCATTTGCCATTTTCATTCATCATTCGCCTAAAGAGACATACATAGAAGGTTTATCATTTCCAGCAAGATAATGCTTAGGAAAATGTCAAAAATCATGGGGATTAGAATGATGAAAATCATGCACGAGTGTTGCTGTTCTAGAACAGCAAAGAGACATGTCATTCTTGAGTTAAATGGCTTCGCAAAGACCTCAAACCATAGGACTGGTTAGGATCTACATCATGGCGAAGAATTACCAACATTTGGCACACTGAAAATCAACTTGCTGGTTTTAAGTGAACAACAGAAATGGAATTCATTGATTTAGGTGTTAGGACATTAGGAGCCGTTTTGACCCTGTCAGCAGCCAGCCACTTTGTGGCTGACAAATGAGCTCTGATCTTCATTCTTTTTGGAAAAAATTAAACATGCATGGCAATATAATGAAATTTCATGCAAGTTAGAGAGGTAGCTGACCTGATTTGCTGGAAATCTTGAGGCTAAGATGAGTTTGGACTGCTGTCCAAAACAGGGCAGGAAAGGGACTTGAGCTGGACTAAGTGTTGAGGTTGAAGTCGACACGAACAAAGGGCAGCTGGTGGGCTGAGTAGCCAACCTCGGTTGAGTCTGATTTCAAGATGCCTTGAGCACCCGACCAACTAGAGCAGAGTGCTTTTAGGGGATTGGAAGCTGGTTGCAGCAGAGAATGGCTTGAGCGATTCGGAATCGGCTCACGCTTAGGGACGCCTAGGCTGAAGACAACTTGGTGCCTATGCTGGAAACGTCCAGGGCAGGGATGCCTAGCCTGAAAACAGTCTTGGGCTGAGACGTTTTGAGCAGAATCACCAAGGTTGTTCCTTCGCACGCTGAGG
>JAANDH010001603.1:0-40824 GCA_011799765.1 Nymphaea thermarum | reverse complement strand
GCCACATCACACTAAGATGGGAAGACATCAACTTAATAGAAAGAAAGTTGTTGTAGGGAGCTTGAGAGGAATAACATTCAACTTCTACGCCTAATTGGATTGCAAATTTATCGGCTCCCAGGTTCAAGTTTGGGTTTGAATACCATGAAATCCAAGATTATAATCTAAATCTCTTTTGTCGTACGGGATCCAGATAAATGGGTCCAATTCCAGCTTAAATGACAAGTTAAATTACTCTCAACACTTAGACACTCATTGAAACGAGTAAGTTTTCTTTGTATATGACATACTCCTTGGAACCTTTAAATAACTTAGAACCTCTAGAAAATCTTTCACAACAATAGACTCTGTACATACGATCGAGTCCACATCAAGTGAAATTGCACCTTTATGTGGCTGGCGGATGATCATAGACCTGAACAAGACTATTATAAGGGCAACTGACAAATAGCTTTATAAGAAGGGCATCTTGAATTGTTCTTGCTTTCCTACAGGATCAAATATTCACATCCAAATCCACAATCTAAATTCATATCCCTACAAATCCTGAAATCCATCAAGTGGATGAGGTCCACTTTCCCAACTGTCGTCGCCCTCTAAACAACGGTAACTCCATGTGTGAACAGTGATAGATAAACAAAACATGAAAGTAATAAATGGGGCTAATCCATAGCCCTCCAAAGTCGCAACTAATGAATAACTTGAGCATTGAACAAAGCATTGTGTTAAGTACATGAAAAAAAAGGAACACCGGCAGAAATAAGTGGCAATAGTCTACTGCCCACTATGTAGAACTACAGGCATCAATACGAATGAACTTAAAAGCGCAAAGCAGCTTCAGTTTGAGGGTCACAAATTTGTCCATAATGCACATAAAATATATCTGAACATAAAACATGAAAATCTAAGAGCTTTGTGAGAAGTACAAAGACATGCATCTATTCCAGGCAGTCACACTAATAATCATTTTGAAAAATCCTGAAAATTGACAGCAGAGCTAGCATTGTAGGGCATGCAAAATCATATTGGGTTCCAAGAGAGATCTACTAACCGCACCATTGCGTGTAGGTCTGTTCCATCTGATGCTGTATTGCAGATTCTAGATGGCTAGAGTATTAACAAAACAAATTCTCTTCTCACGGCTTAAGTTCATGCTGCAATCAATGGTTGTCTGTCAATATATGCAAAACTTCACTAAACAATGACACAATATGCTTATATAGATGCTTTACCAGCCTGATTATAAAAGGAACAGTTAGGGATGTGGCAGCTATTCCAGGTTGTTGAGATCTCATAGAGACCCTGATTATATTCTCGACATAGCCCACTACACCTGACATAGACAAGATAGGCTCAACAGTATTAGCCAATGATTTCATTTCATATTAATTATAGAAAATTATTAACATGAATGAGTGTATAGAACATTAAGCACTTACATGGGTCGGACTGCTGCTGCTAGAAACAATGAAAAAAGACAGGTGACACTGGTTGCAGGGTCTTTTCAAATACCTACGGCAAATAATAAAACAATGAAATAATGCACAATACAAAATTATTGAAAAAAGATTAAATCAAACGATTTATCATGCACCCAATGAACTACCCTTATTTTTTTCCTTTCTTGGTATACAGAAACATAAGATTACGTAACAATGAATTTTCTTTTCTTGCTTCCTTTGCAAACAGGAAGAGTGCATCATTGTGCGTGTCCAACAGTGAACATGCATGTGAGTGAGCAATAAATCAAGACAAGCGAGAGAGAGAGAGAGAAGGGTAGGTATGGGGCATTATGTTGGGATACCTTAAGTAAGGAATATTGTGGTGACCATTCAAGCTGTAGCCCACACATAATCATGGAGAACTTCCAAAACAACATATGGCTTTTGAGATGTAGCTGCATTGTCTAAATACACCAAGCTGGAACCATTTACCTCATATAAAATTTATGTAGTCACTCTCAAATCCAAAATGAGAAATCAAGCCCCCACCAAGTAGAGGCCTCTTGGAAATAAAAGACAACCAAAAAGCAATTCAGGATCATGTCCAGCCACATGTAAATTAAAATAAAGGGACCACCCAAGTCCTAGAGGAATAAAAAAAATTCAAGCCCTAGATTGATGACATAAAAATGCATGGATAAAGACATGGGTGGAGCCAGAAATTAGTAAGGTGGGGAAAGAGGGAGGAGCCACAAACCATTTTTAAACAATCGAAAGGGCTGAAGGCATCGGCTGATCCTTTTATTACAGAACTATACTACATAAAAGATTTCAACTATACTACATAAAAGATTTTAACTGCAGCTAGAATGAACAAAGAATAAAGATGAAACAGATGAAATTGATATAACTCACAAAAACAAGATTAGGTGAAGCCAAGGACATACCACTATGCAACTTCGAAAAACTTTTGAAAAATATCACCTAGTGCTTTTGAAAAGAAAATGGGTTATGCAGTTAAGATGGAATAATGAGTCAGCTTTAATCACTTGTCCCAAATGGTCTACCTCTCCAAAGACAACAGGAAATGATGGATAATTCATCACGCTCAGCATGGTTGGACTACGTTTGAGGTGTTTTATCTACTTCACGGAAGGACTAGCAATTTGGTAATGAAATGGGCAAACATTTTTAAGACCAAAGGGGGATTGGTTAGTTCTTACTATGCCTAAGAAGCCTGGAAACATACAAGAGACGTCAAGTTTTTTCTTTGAATTTTGAAATAGTTCAAAAATGATCAATTCAACTCATAAGCTTGAGTGCTCGTGTTGTGCAAATAATATAACCTTCATGTACCTTTAGTACCAGACAAGCATTAGGTTTTATTTTGCATCAATGTTGTCGAATCTCTAGAGGGAATCTCTTTCAATTTCCAGAATATAAACAAAAAGGAATCATCCTCGACATCCTAGACAATCAAAAAAAGGAGCAGATATTGACCCCAAAATCATACATCCACGAAAGATTGTCGCATTCAATTCTTACGAGTTAAGCCTTCATGCCTTTCTTCTCTTGGCAGGCACCTTTTGCTTTTTCCTTTATTTTTTTCTTTTGCATTCGGCTTTTTTGCCTTTCAATTTTTTTTTCTTGTGTTTGATTTTTTTTTTCTTTTTTGGGGGCCGACCTTCACCTTTGAGGGAATACCTCACCACCCCAAAGGCTACTACGAAGCTCCACCGCTTTGGTGGTTATGTGTAGCTTTGTCACGTGTCCAACCCGCTTCACCTTACGGGTTTTCAACGAGCCAAAAGTTTGTAAATCATTATCTTCACGAAATAGACATAAAACACCTTTATGCCTACCCGGTACTCTCGATTACTGACTCAGAGAAACGACTACACAAGCCCCGAGCCCTCTCTCAACTCTCATTTTACTACCTGCCAAGATCTTATAGAGCATTGTGGCTTCTACCTCAAGATATTTTCCTGCTAAATCCTTGCAGATGCTTGATCGCCAGAGTCAATAGCATTTCCTAGTCTTGACTTTCTCAACTTCATAGGATTTTTCTTCACCGCTCATATCCAAGATTTTTTCAATTTTCCTCTTCCATTGAAGGACAACAAGAACTTGAAATTTTCACCTTCCACTTGGAAAGGTACTAAGAATAAAGCAAGGCACATCATTGTGTGAGAAAACACTTTCAAAATGTTCTTAAGCAAAACTGAAAAGTTTCTCTTTTACAAAAGGTCTTGACATCCAATAGTATATCACCAAGAGAAAAGGAACTATACTCCCTAAAGAGATGGGTGAATGTAAAACTTGTTGGTTAAAAGAAACGAACTTCACCAAATCTCCCATAAAAGTAGGGTCATCCATACAAAAGGTTGATTTAAGGGTGGCTCAGCCTAATTGAAAGGTGGTCACCTAGGTGGGTGCCTAGGTGCTCTTTTGACTACTAAGCAAGTAACAATATTTTGAAAATCCAGACATCAAAATGAATCTCATGACTGCAAAGTGTCAACCAATAGACACTATCCTTTGTTCTAATGTAGGCCCAAGGGAAATTGTAATTGCTAGCATAGGGAACAAATATATATGCACCATGCATGTTTGAGTACAAATGGCATTGACAGCTGCCAAATGTTATCAATTCATTAAAAAAATGAACGTAAACTTTGAATGAAAGTCTGAACAAAACAAACAAAATTTGATTACAATGACTTGTACATGTCAGCGCAAGGCTAGCTCTTTTTGTGAATAGCCTTTTCTATCCTCACCAAGTTGGATATAAAACCCATATGGTCCATTTTTCAACAAAATTTGCAAAGAGAAAACAATATACATGACAAACAATAGGCACAAAGAAAATGAACTTCCCATGGATTTCATTTTTGAGAATCCGAGGCACCAACATGAAATACCAACCTTTTCATTAGAGGTTGGGTGCAAACCTATCAACTTTGGTTGGAAGCACAAGTCTGGTTTATCAATCACATCATCATCTTCATCACCAGTAACTGTTTCAGCAATGTACCTACGAAGGACATCGCATATTGATTAGCTTGACTAGATTGTTGAACAGTGTTCGGTAGCACAGATAGCATTATACTTTTACAGTTTTCACCAGCAGCTCTGACAAGGCAAAACAGATGCACATGAATGTAACATGTAGGTGTGTGGGGGAGAGGGAGAGTTGTACCACATCAAACTATAGGTCATGAACAAAAATAGGGATTCAAAGACTACTTGCAGGCAACAACTGCTGGTCTAGGATAAAATGGACAAAAAATAAAATCTTGGTTGTTACATTTGACCAATATGAAATAAAGAATAACTAGTTTTACATGTAAAATCTGCAAGAGAAAAAGCAGGAGTAATTTTTCTAAAAAACTCACGAGCATTTTGGATGTTGATCGCAACCAATGAAGCATCCGGAACCATGTCTGCTGACCTTAAAGATCAAGCTCCCAACTAGACAACTGTAACAAAGGTCATAGATTTAATTTTATGGAATATGACATTTCTTTGCCAATACAATAATACTTGATTCCTTCTTCAAAAGCAGAAAAAGGAAACTGACAAGAAGAACACAGGACCATATACAAGCTAAGGGCCCCAGCATTGGCCTCTATCGAGCTCATATCAATATGACAAATCCCAGACAAGCATGTAACGAGATAAATAATTCAACACTAAATTTTCCTTTATTTTTTCAAAAGCTGGAAATATGATTTTGCTCGGATATTTTGATGAGTTGCTGCATATGCTGATAACCCAATCTCCCAAATGCAAGGGAGGATATTTAGATATTTCTTGGGATTGAGGTTGCTCATAACAAAGAAGGTGTAGTGTTGTCTCAGAGGAAATATGTACTTGACCTGCCGCAGGATACAGGGATGTTAGGAGCCAAACCGGCTAATCTTCCAATGAGTCCACGTCTTCATCTTCATGATGATCAATCGAAGCTAGTGGATTCACGATCTTACAGGTCTCTTATTGGCAAGCTTCTGTATGTCACTGTGACTAGACCAGATATTAGCTTTGTTATTGGGAAACTAAGTAAGTTTATGGAAAAACCTAGAAAAGTCCATTGGGATGTTGCATTGATGGTTTTGAAATATCTAAAGTCATCTCCGGACAGGGGCCTCTTTTTCAAGAAAGGTGAATCTCTAGAAATTGTTGCTTACAGTGATGCTGACTATGCAAGATTTGTTGATGACAGAAAATCCACCACAGGCTTCTGTATCTTTGTTGGGGGCAACCTAATATCATGGAGAAGCAAGAAACAAAATGTAGTTTCGAGATCAACTGCAGAATCTGAATATAGAGCAATGGCTCAAACGGCTACTGAGATGACTTTGGTTAAGTCTATGCTAACAAATATGAGTATTCAAGTTCCTCTTCCTATGAAAATGTATTGTGATAACAAGGCTACCACTTACATTGCAAATAGTCCCGTATTTCATGAGAGAACAAAGCATATAAAGGTCGATTGTCATTATATTTGGGATCTTATACAAGGAGGTGTTGTGTCTACAGTGCATGTAGCTTCTAAAGATCAGGTGGCAGATATGTTTACTAAGGCTCTTCCTATTGGTGATTTCTCTAGATGTTGTAACAAGTTGAGCATGATTGATATCTATGCTCCAGCTTGAGGGGGAGTGTTGAAATTAGAAAGTTTATATTTAAGTGTGGTAGTTTTCTGATTATTTAAAAGTTAGAGTCTTCTTTAGTCATTTAGATCTTTGTGTCTCTCTTGCATAAAGACTCTAGCCGACCCCTATTCTCTCTTTAAATAAGAGATTAGGGTTAGCAATGGAAGTACGATAGTTTATTCTCACTCTCTCTCTCTCTCTCCCCTTCTCGTTCTCTTGTGTTCCCTCTCTTTTCTCCATCTTTTGCAACAATTTTGTCAACACCAATAGCTCCTCCATGGCTTTCTCAAATCTCATGCACTCAGATAGTGCAAAATTGTCAAGATGCCCCTGGTATACAAAAAGTAAAGCCCATTAAGGGCAAAAAGATAGAAAATTAAAAGGGTAAATTTACCAAAATATGCATTTCTTTGCCCCAAATTCCTTTCAGTGGATATTTGTGTAAAGCAACAACCACCCTCCACTTGGACAAAATCTTACATTGAGTCGCTCCCATTCAACCCTCCGTTCACATGTTTCCCTTTCCATGACCAATTGTCGTTACAAAGCTAATCAGAAAATAAAATAATGTGCAAAACCAGATTTTCCTTGCAAAACTGGACATTGCAACCGATATTCAAGTTAGAAAATCTTGGTCAAGAATGAAAATGAGGCCTATTTTTCACTTGTCATTCAATATCTAACATGCAATTAAACCAATGAAAAAAGAAGGAATAGAAACTAACTGGCTCAGTCACTCAAGAGACACTTGAAATTTTTTTAAGAAATTAAAGAATGGGCTACGCTTTTAAGAATTTCAAACACTTTAAAGTTTCACAAAAAATGTTAAAAAATGGGCAACTTATAAAAGCTGAAACCATTGTCAAAATCACATAAAATGTTCAAAAGTTTTATAAGTTAGAAACAACATTTGAATTTTTTTCAAAAATTATCAAGCTTTTGAAATTTCCAAAAAGTGTACTTTGAAATTCATCAAAAATCGTCAAAAAGTTTGTAGTCATTATAAAAATATGTAAAAAAATCTTGTAAAACAAAAACAATTGCTATCATGTTTAGAAAAAATAATGCAAAATAAAAAAAACTCAAGATAATGGTAGCTTTAAACAGCCCAAAATAATTGCCAAATAATCTCTGAAAGATAAAAATTTTACAAGTTGAAACCATACTTCCAAAATTTTCAAAAATTGAAAAATGTGTTAAGCTCATTAAATCCTCATTATTTTACTTGTAAAATGTCAGAGTTTACAAAAACTTGTGAAAGTTGTAAATTTTGTAAATTAAAAACAATTTGCAATGTAAGAGCTTTGTAAACTAGAAAAACTGATGACGAACTTGAAGGTCTCCTTTCCAAAATTGTTCATCTGAATGATGAAACAAATGTCGAAGAACTCATCAAAGTGTTCATAATGATACTCATGAGAGGACCCTTCAAATGATGGTAACATTTGAATCAAATGGGGTTCAACCTCAAAGTTGTATGTTGCAATCTTAGGTCTTCTGATTGCAGGATTTTGTTGCAGGATGCATGAACAAAATATTCTTTAACTGGATGGATCTAGGGTCCTGGATTTTGTGTGAATCTCAACGTCACATTGTTCCCATTATTAGCAACACCTTCTTCACTTTAAATCGGAAGGCATTTTTGAGTGTCCTGGTCTTATCAGGACACTTTTTGCTTCCGATTCAAATTGATGAAGAATTCT
This sequence comes from Nymphaea thermarum, assembly GCA_011799765.1. Taxonomy (NCBI): domain Eukaryota; kingdom Viridiplantae; phylum Streptophyta; class Magnoliopsida; order Nymphaeales; family Nymphaeaceae; genus Nymphaea; species Nymphaea thermarum. Next base: position 33,024 of record JAANDH010001603.1, on the reverse strand, counting down.
CCCTGGGCCCTAGCGTACATTACGAATACCCTGGGTGAATGGCCCAGTTCCTACTTATGGCTTCTAGCCTAGCCTACCTCCTGTGAAAGGACAAGCCATAGTCCTAACTCAGTGGGTTGACAACAAAATAACTTTTGCTAACCATGAACAGTGCTAACAATACTACAAACAAAAAATGCACCAAAAGCAAGCAAACAAGAAATAAACAGAGTAAATATTTTCACCCTTGGCCACCCTGCACTTTCATAGGTTATAATTCATGACAAGTTCTGAAATGCAAAAAAATTACAAAGATACAGACGTCCTAAAATCCACCAAAAATATGAAATAAAAGATCATTCTCCTAAAGAAAACAAGAGAATAAAAAAACCTACAGAAAATTAAAAATCAAGGAATTTGATTTAGAAAACACGGAAAACATAATTCTGTTTTCACATAGAAGAAACATGGATTTTGCCAGAAATTCAATCTCTCTCTTTCTGCAACACCAAAAATTCCGAACTTTTTGGCACACTTCCCAGAAGTATTTAGAAAGTTACTGACCAAAAATGAGCCCAGAGTGCTAACTTCAAGTCTTCAACCTTCTGAACTGTGTTCAGAAAGCCTCTATTCTGTTACATCGACAAGCTTTCTTTGTTTTTGATAATTTGAAATCAACATGTTAAAATGGGGATTCTTCTGAAAATATTTTACTTAAGCAGCCTTTGGTCTATGTTTTAAACAAATAAAATATGCTCAAACCAAAAATTAGAAATTTTCAACCAGGTTCAATATTTTTAAATGAATTTAAATCTCAAACAACCTTCTGTTCAAGAATAGATCATGTAGGTTGGAGACCATAGCTTTTCTTTTCTGTTTCTTATGGCTAGAAAGATGCACAAGCTACTCTAAAACATGCAAGCACTCAGGAACAACAAAAAACATGCAAATAAACTTTAACAAAATGAAATCTCAAAAAATTTAAAACAGAACTAGCACTTACCTGTCCACTCGCCCATTTTCATGCAATCACCATAACAACTTAAGAAAAGTGACCCTAGAAACATGATGTATGTGAATCTACATGTAACTGACTATATTCAAAACCTATATGTAACTAACTAACTAATCTAATCTTAGAAAGAAATAAAAATATCAATATAGTCATTCTAGTACTTGGAAGTGCAAATACAACAAGCTTCACATATCATCAAAAGAGCTTTAAAAAAAAATCAGATCCAAACTACTTCACAACAATCAATATTGAAGCATCAACAAATTCAAAACCCTATAGACAGGGACAAGACAACTTCATACATGGTCTGAGACTCTGAATGTTTCCACGAAAAAAAAAAGAATTGAACACTTCACCTTCCAACAACATGATCTTCTACAACACTTACGATCAGACCCACAATAGACCTCCTTCTCCACACCCACAATCAGACACACTTTTGATTTCTTTTCTACCACGAATGCTCTGATCCCCAAGACAACTTCATACATGGTCTGAGACTCTGAATGTTTCCACGAAAAAAAAAAGAATTGAACACTTCACCTTCCAACAACATGATATTCTACAACACTTACGATCAGACCCACAATAGACCTCCTTCTCCACACCCACAATCAGACACACTTTTGATTTCTTTTCTACCACGAATGCTCTGATCCCCATTTGAGTTTTCCAACAGCAACGCATCAGATATGTGCCCATATACACGATGTACACAAGTTTTAGATTTACCTGAGCAATCAAGAGAAAGAGGCATTGCTGCATTGCGGTTGCAACTGATCAGAGGTTATCGGTAGATTTTGGTGATTAACACATCCAGGAAAGAGACTACGACAACTAAGAAAACACCCACAATCGAGATATGTCAGATCACATCTAGAGATGGTGCCAGATGGCCTTAGATTCAAGCTACAGTTGATTCCATGTTGACAATGAAGGAAGAAAATCAGAAAAAATGTCCTTTATTAACTCTAAGACTAACAGAGCACAAAAAGCTCTACTGCAACTACAGAGAATCGAGCGAAATGATGCATCTGCAGGAAAAATTGTACTCTGATGAGACGAAAGAAAAAAGTTCAAGAGAAAAAATGGCAAACAACATGAATAAGATGGAAACGTGAGAGAGAAGAAGAGAGTAGTTCATTTAATGGGCAGTGGTTTGGGTATGAAAGGAAGAAGGAAGAAACAAACGATACCTCAAAACCAGACCCTCTGATGGCTGCCGATCAACCGATCTTAGACGGCCTTCGCCGGCTACGAGCGATTCGAGATCAAGTTCGTCAGAATCGCAAACCCAAGGAAACTGACAAAGGGGTCGCCGAAGCCGGAAAAGCCCGTTGCATTCAACCGGCTCTGCCTCTGCTTGAAGCCACAAGCCCCAACCACGACAACGACCAGTGCGGACTCTCTCTCTCCGCATTATCTCCCTCTGTCGCGGTATCGGCTTTCAAGAAAGAGATCTTAAACAACCCATCATCAAACAAACCTAGGTTATCACTAGCTTAATTGGTTAATGTGGTTATCAAATAAAAAACTTTTAATCTTCAATATGAACTATATTTTTGTCTTATTAGTTTGCATTAACTTGTTCAACTATGTCCAACAATGCCAATAATTGTTATAACCATTGTGCTCGGGTTTTTATCAGTAAGGCTTTTCCTTAGACACTAATAAAGTTTCTTTTTACCTTAGGAAAGTGCAAGTAATTCAAAAACTTAAAAAATAGAAAGAAAAAAAAAAGAATCTTTGAGTTTCTACTAATTTTCTCTTTAAAAACTTTGACCAAAATCGAAAATGCATATGAAAAATATTAAAAGAAACCAACAAATAAAACATGTTAAAAAACTTCCGACACACTCTGCCCTATAAATTGCCACAGATACCACGAATACCTCAATTCAATTAGACACCCTCATTTAAAACGCTAGCACCGTTTCATGAAGCAATGACACGCAAGAGACAGAAAAGTATCAAGGGAAGCAACAAGAGCAGATTACTGGAAGAAAAAGGTACCCTGAAAATCGTTGTAACAGGCGTCGAAATCTGGAATCGGAGGAGCCATGTAATAATGGAGAGTGACGACGCGAATGCTGAAAATTCTCGACACTCCCTCCAGTGATGCCATTCTCCAGCGAATTAGGGCACAGATTCACCGTGATGTCGACGATAGGACATGCAATGAAGCGATCACAGGAACACCCCACCCCTACAATGGTTTTGATCTTCTTTTGCCGTGTCAGTTGAAATATTTATAGTTGAAGAAGGTGGGAAGCTGTTGATGCCTGAGGGTGGTAGATTCCAGAGCATGCGGTCTTGAACCGAGAGCACGCGTTCTTGAACCGAGACGATGCGGCAAGCGTCGCGACACGCTACGGGCTAGCGTTTGTCGGAACGCAAAAACACCAACCGGCCCACAATTTAAGTTTGTCAATTAATGTTAGAAACCTCGAACGGTCAAGGTGGCCATTTTGGTCGTTAAATAATAGTGGCCTTTGTAACATACTAATCAGTGTCACGCAGGCTTGTGCGGGCAGTTGCCCACACAATCTCATTCTTTATATGATCTTATATATTGGTTGGTCCCACGCATTTGCATACTTATATAAAATGTGTCGTATAAAATGTGTCATTCGAATATGTATTTATGTTTATATAGCGTCTTTTAATATTTGATTATATATTATGAGATTGTTTGGTCCTTGTCTTGTAAAGTTCATGTCAAACACCGTTACAATAGTCCCATGAACATGCTTCTTTTTATTAATTTATGTAATAATAACAATGTGTTTGTTAATAGATTGTTTGGTAGCAATAATAAATTGAAAATGTCTTATGAATCTGTCTCAAAAATAAAACAAATTTATGAATGGTTGTCACATATTGTATTATATCTTTGGGGTAAATTTATGAAACATTGCCAATTTGTTATTATTATCTAATACCCCTTAAAAGAACAACTGTTTTTAATTAGTGTTTCTCAACCAAAGGTAGAGGTCTGGAAGGAGTCACGCTCAACCCCCCCCCCCCCCCCCCCCCCCCCCCCCCCCCCCCACACCTTAAAAGACTTGAACTTAACACACACACACACATTTATATGTATTTATATTTATATATGCATATATTTAAAAATGTTATTTTGGCCCCTGTAACGATTTTCAAAAAATATATTGGTTTTCGTTTGTTAAGTTTCTTTAAGATAAAAATTATGGCTCTGTTTCTATGGATCTCAGCCAAAAGTTTCTAGTTTTGCCACTCATTTGGATGGATTTCATAGTAAGCAACACAAATAACTATTTTTGCCGCTAACTATATAGAAGTAGGTTATGACACTCAAAATTAATGCCGCAAAGCAAACACTAATTTGCAAAAGTAAATAACTGAAAGTCCAAGTCTAGGGTCCAAATCTTATTTAAATACATTATAGTTCCATAATTAAAATGTTGCCTCTAATGTACCCATTCATATCTTCTAATATGCTAAAATAAATTAACACAAACCATAAAGCTCTAACAAGCTGGTGTGTGCTCCATAGTATGATAACTTTATGGGTGAGCGGGGTTTCTCACTGCAGACAGCCGAAGCTTCCACCCAATCCCCTATTCCCTTAGGTACAAAGTCTGTTTTTTTTGCTTCATGTTGCCGCCCCCGCCCTGCTTGAGCTTGCATGTCGGTAGCCCCCTTTTGCAGCATAGAAAGTTGATGCCACTAGATTTCGAAATGAGAATCAGTCACCTAGTGGCTCCCACCTCGACAATTGCACCAACCCCATTTGAGTTCATACTCTGATAACTTTCTATATGCCATCTCAAACTTGATACCTTTAGTATGACATACATGAAAAAAAAAACAAACCTACCTAAACCTAAAAACTTATAAAAATGGATGTCAAGTGATTGATTGTTTTGATTTTTTTTTTTTTAAGAATAAGAAGAACCAAAGTTGTTCAGAAACAAGTTGGGATTCACCAGACCAAGAGCCAGATACAAATTTGGTTCAATTGGTTGCCGACTCGTTCACTGAGTGGATTAAGCTCCAAAACACATTTTTAGCGCGTTGATGAGACATAAAACATATGAAAGGTTTGTGCATGCGCGTGCGGCTCTTGTTAGCATCAAATTTTATTGTTTTGATCTCAGCTTTGGGTTTTTAGTTTGAAATGCTCGATTTGGATCTATACTTGGGTTTTACATATAATTTAGATCCGAAAAATGGATTTTAGATTTGAATCTCACATCTAAAGTTGGGCTTTGAATTTGAATTTTGTGTTTGGGTTTGGACATGGGTTTAGTGATTCATTTTGAATCGAATAGTCGCAAATTTGTTTTCAGTCTAGGATTGGGCTTAGGCTCTAAACTTTAAATCCAAATAAATGACAATTTCGTTGGGGTGAAAATAAAATACAATCTTTTTTGGAAAAAATTGAGATGATAACAACTGTCATTGTCTCTACTTGAAGGAAAATCTTCATTCTTTATTTTATATCAAGAACAACCAAATTTTGATGAACTACATATTTTTTGATATCTCTGTTATGTTCATGTTAATGTTTCGTTGATAAATAAGTTTCAAGATCAAATTGTGATGTACTAAATTGTGAATTATGCAGAAAATTATCAGGCCTATAGATGTTACAAACCGAAGACTAAGCATGTTCATATTTCACGGCATGTTGTTTTTGATGAGCTCAGGTTGAAGGACTTAAAGGAGCCACATGTCACATTCAATGCAAGGGATAACACATATGATCCATGGCTGAATGCTGAATATTAGGCCAAGGAGCTGATGCATGTCAGGCACACAATGATAGAATTATTGATGAATTTGAAGCAGCCTCAGATACTCAGATGGACAGCACGCCTCCATCTGCTCGGATGAACCACACGTTTTCTTGAACCGAGACGATGCGGCAAGCGTCGCGACACGTTACGGGCTAGCGTTTGTCGGAACGCGAAAACACCAACCGGCCCACAATTTAAGTCTGTCAATTAATGTTAGAAACCTCGAACGGTTAAGGACCTAAGGTGGCCATTTTGGTTTTTAAATAATAGTGGCCTTTGAAATTCATATAACATACAAATCTTAGTGTCACGCAGGTGTCACACAGGCTTGTGCGGGCAGTTGCCCACACAATCTCATTCTTTTATATGATCTTATATATTGGTTGGTCCCACACATTTGCATACTTATATAAAATGTGTCATTCAAATATGTATTTATTTTTATATAGCATCTTTTAATGTTTGATTATATATTATGAGATTGTTTGGTCCTTGTCTTATAAAGTTCATATCAAACACCTTTACAAGCATCCCATGAATATGCTTCTTTTTTTTTAATTTATGTAATTAATAACAATGTGTTTGTTAATAGGTTGTTTGGTAGCAATAATAAATTGTAAATGCCCCTATCGTCTAGCGGTTCAGGACATCTCACTTTCAAGGAATTATGAATGGTTGTCACATATTGTATATCTTTGTGGTAAATTTATGAAACATTGCCAATTTGTTATTATTATCTAAAACCCCTTAAAAGAACAACTGTTTTTAATTAGTGCTCCTCGTCCCCCCCCCCCCCCCCCCCCCCCCCCCCCCACAACCTTAAAAAACTTGAACTTTACACACACACACACACACACACACACACATATATATATATATATATATATATATATATATATATATATATATATATATATATATATATGTTTGTATGTATGTATGTATATACATTTATATTTATTATATGTATATATTTATATTTAAAAATGTTATTTTGGCCCCTACAACGATTTCCAAAAAATATATTGGTCCCTTTCACAGTTTGTTCTTCGTTTGTTAAGTCTCTTTAAGATAAAAATTATGGCTCTGTTTCTATGGATCTTAGCCAAAAGTTTATATTTTTGCCACTCACTTGGATGGATTTCATAGTAAGCAACACAAATAACTATTTTTGCCACTAACTATATAGAAGTAGGTTATGACACTCAAAATTAATGCCGTAAAGCAAACACTAATTTGCAAAAGTAAATAAATGGAAGTCCAAGTTTAGGGTCCAAATCTTATTTAAATACATTTTAGTTCCATAATTAAAATGTTGCCTCTAATGTGCCCATTCATTTCTTCTAATATGCTAAAATAAATTAACACAAAACCATAAAGCTCTAACTAGGTGGTGTGTGCTCGATAGTATGATAAATTTATGGGTGAGCGGGGTTTCTCACTGCAGATGGCCGAAGCTTCCACCCAATCCTCTATCCCCTAAGGTTCAAAGTCTGCTTTTGGTGCTTCATGTTGCCGCCCTTGCCATGCTTGAGCTTGCATGTCGGTAGCCCCCTTTTGCAGCATAGAAAGTTGATGCCACGAGATTTCGAAATGAGAATTAGTCACCTAGTGGCTCCCGCCTCGACAGTTGCACCAATCCCTTTTGAGTTCATACTCTGATAACTTTCTGTATGCCATCTCAAACTTGATACCTTTAATCTGATATACAAGGAAAAAAAAACAAACCTATATAAACCTAAAAACACAAACTTGGAAACTATGTGGTTTGCATCAACAAGAAAGAAGTCAATCACCAATAAGCACCAACAAAAAGTGCTTTAACTATAATCATCTAATTAATGCTAACCTAGCTGTTGAACTATACAATTGAATGCATGCTAATGCATTAAACCAACAGGAAAAAGCCCAAAATCTTCATGCAATGTTTACAATTATTTATATGATTCTGATGCAAAACTGCAGAGCGATGGACTTCTGTCCCTTTTATTTTAGAGCAATGAAACAAACAATCCTAATGTAATTGAAACAAAGAATAAACTAACACATCAAGCTACTTTTTCTACCATCACAGTGTAACTTTAAATCACAATATCAACATAATTATATAAAGAGTAATGTGTTTTCAAAACAAAACAAACAAATATACATCATTGTCTTATCTAATGTGTTTACATTTATAGAACAAATGATAAATTAACAAATATGTGGAATATGGCCCATGCTCTAATGTGCTAAACAAGATATTTCAATCAATAACCTAATATTGCCTCAAAGCTAATGACAAACCGACATGCAAAATTATTGGAAATATATAACATAACATATTGAAAAACAATCTACTTATATGCAAGCAATATTGCCATTAAAGCCAATAAATATATAAAGCCCCGCTTTGAAAAGTCTACTCTGGCATATAAGATTTTGAGAAATGTTGGGATACTTATAAAAATGGATGTCAAGTGATTTATTGTTTTGATTTTTTTTATTTTTTAAGAAGAAGAAGAACCAAAGTTGTTCAGAAACAAGTTGGGATTCACCAGACCAAGAGCCGAACCTAGTGCCAGAGCCGGTCAGGTCGTGACAAAATATAAAAAATGTCACAAAAAAAGACGACTCTATACTTAAGCAGTAAAATAACACAAGTAAAGAGTAGAAAGTTGTCAACAATGGTTTATTGAAACAACTTATGACACACAAAAATGTCACTAAAAAAAACTGTCATTGATGTGTTTGCTTATGAAAAGTGGACGTCTTATAAGTACACTTATTGCTATTGTGACTTCACTATTAGAATAAAACAAAAAAGCATCACATAGGTATGTTATTAACACATATGACATGAGCAGCGGGTTAGTAATACTGACGAGCAACATTGACAAAGTATGTCATGGCGTTGAAGGTTCATTAGCAGTGCATTGTTTGCATCTGCTGTCCATTTTCACTGATTTTTATGTTGAGTTGTTGAAGGTTGTATTTGTACAATGACTTTGTGTCACCAAAGTTCTCTCATTTTAGTGGCATTTTTTCATGCCGGCGGTGGGCAGCCGAAATTTTAGCAAAGGGACACTAATTGAAAAATCATGATCTCTTAATGATTGTTTGGTAATAATAGCACAACATTAGTCTCATGAATTTGCCACAAAAAATTAGGTTTATTCATGAAATACTATAACAAGCATTTTATGAAACTGTCTCATTTGTTAGGTCAGATTTATGGAACGGTAATGGTATGTTACTGTTGTCAAACAGTCTCTTAAAGAGCACCAATGTACACATAATGGCAAATGGTTAAGGCAAAAAAAAAAAAACATTTTGAGGGGTTAGTGTGGGCAGCTGCCACATGTGGCTCTCCCTAATAATTGTTTATATTTTACATATATTACAATTAATAAAACACAAGATTAAAACATACACAAAAAATCATTTTAATGAGGCATCTATCTCAACCAGAATAGTCCACAAGCTAGAGTTATCCAATTGCAACTTCTCAAATGTACAAGTGGAATGATTTAGAAAGACAAACTTCTTATGTCCTAAAACCCAAGGGATGGGTCGTACCAGTATAAGCACTGGTCTTGACCAAGTTTTCTCATTGTCATGTTCAAAGGGCATGTTTAACTGCATAACAAAGGAAAAAAAAGAGTTTTGGAGACAAGAAGCAAAGATGCTTTTTTTTTTTTCGCTCGTTTGGGTGGCTTTAAAAAGAGTTTTCAAAAAAGTCGTTTTATTCATGTAAGCAGAAGCCCTTCCCCTGCCTTTGAAGGCTAAGGCTGCTTTGTTGGTAGACATGTGGTACGAGTAAACAATGTTACACTGTCACCGGCTTGCCAACCTGACCAGCTATGCTATGCCCTTGAGATCCGAAAGATTGTTTTTTACAAGTGTTATTTTTACAAGGGAGTGAAACAAATATCCTACTTCCCCAAGTTATTCACCCAAAACAAGTTTTAATTTGCACACATATACATAAAAACAACGTTTTCAAAAATATTTTGTAGGCTGCTTTGTTGGTAGACATGTGGTACGAGTAGACAATGTTACACTGTCACCGGCTTGCCAACCTGACCAGCTATGCTATGCCCTTGAGATCCGAAAGATTGTTTTTTACAAGCGTTATTTTTACAAGGGAGTGAAACAAATATCCTACTTCCCCAAGTTATTCACCCAAAACAAGTTTTAATTTGCACACATATACATAAAAACAACGTTTTCAAAAATATTTTGTATACAACTAAGGGGGTGTTTGGGCGACACTTTGAAACCAGGTTTTGGAGTGTTCAGGTGCCATCAAAACTAAGCGAAGACAACCTAGTTTTGACATAACTTGGTTTTGTAAAAAGGAATGAAAAACATGGTCCCTTCAAGTTATTGAAAAAACTATGTTTAGATGTATCACATTAAAAAAAAAGAAGTTAAACTCATTGATTAAGCAAATTGGTTTTCACAAAACATAGTTTGGTACAAAACTGAGTTAGAGGAAGATGATATCATCCAAACGACCCCTAAATTGTCTCAAAAGTCAAAATTTCAATGTCATATAAACACTAGACAAAGTAATTTTTTGTTCACAAAAAAATGCCGACATTGCATTTCTGCATATAAGACACTATCGTTGGCGAAGTTCAAATGCTAATAATAACAAAAATGCAGGCGATCAAGCCGCAAGAACCATAACGAGATTTTTGACAAACATGCCATTAATAGCTAAAGAAATTTCTAAAGTTAATTTTAAAATATAAAATATATCTGAAATAGTTAGACATGAATCGGCGAATAGAGGACGACATTTCATTCGGATTTCAGACATACAATCTCCATCCTCTCTCATATTTCCTGATGCAAATTTGGTTGCAGATCCTAGTGTATGAGAAACACTCTTGAGTAAGCTTATCTGAAGATAGGCAACACTTTCTGCCAAACACCCCAAGGAATTTCCTTGTGTTTCCCAACCCAAAAGAATATCTGGGTCCAGCGAGCCAACTAACTCCACAAAATGCGCAAGCAAATCCTTTTCTTTGCTCCAAGATACAACTTTGCAGCATGATAAACCATCTACATTTCTGAAAAATCATTAGAAAATAGAGTGTGTTAAACATGTTAGCACCTGAATAACATGAAACATGATAAGCAGCAGCACCCACATAAACAAACGCATATGCAGGGCAAATTTTGAGGCACTTCTCTTTGAAGAGTCCGACTACTTTCAGCATGAAATATCTGAAGGTGTTATATTTCTGAAATATATCATTCTGTGTGGCTTCTTTTCATTTGTTCATTTCTAATACAACAATTAGAAGCTAAGTCACATGGGTACAAGTATGGTTCGGGTACGGGGATACAGGTATGGACATGGCAACTTTAGAAATATATATATATATATATCATTGTCACAAAAAACGTGTACGGGTATTATATGACGATGAATTTCTCGGGTCTAATACGGTAAAGTTGTATATCTCGAGAATAAAACGGGAAAATCTAGGCAAAATTTTAACAATTTCAAAACATTTAATAAATAATGAAAACTATAAAAAATAAAAATTCATAAAAAAACACGTATAATACGTGTCTTTTTATGTTTTTATTTTTTGGCTTTTTTAAAAAGATGTTTTATTTCATATTTTATACTGTTGGCTGTGTTTTGGCATATTATATGTTTTTTTTTCTAATAAGACGCATTTTTGTGACAGTGAATTATATATATATATATATATATATATACACACACAAAATAACACAAAAAAATCAAAATGAAAGAAACATTTAAATAAACAAATGATATATGTTAAAACATTGCATGTTAATGAACGACTCAAAAAACAAAACGAAAACTGAGTTGGGAAAAATTAATCTAGTAAAATTAAGCAATTCTGAGTACATAAAGCTTACTGAAGTACCCATGTGTAGTAGAATTAGAAGTTCATACAAGTTTGCCAAAGAGAAAACAAAGCAGCAAAATGAGATACTAAAGGAATAAAAATTCTTTCGGGATTCATTAGAAAAATGGAGTGAAAAATCAGGAAGTGTTTTGGAGGTACAAAAATGGGAAAACTAGTTGGAACTTTCATCTTACCATCATTCCCTTCCATGTCAACAAGAGCATGGAAATTTGGTCCCCATATCCGCACACACACACACACACTGGCACAAATAAATCCAATTATGGAGAACAAATTACCATAATATACACACTAATTTTTTGCATCCTTGAATGTATACATACGTGCATGCATGCATATACACACACATGAGCGCATATAGGATTTGTGAATTCCTCTACTGAATATGTTGTCTCAGAAGATCAAGTCACATATATATTTACCAGAGCTCTCCTTATATCAGATTTGATGAAGGGTTGTAGCAAGCTGAGCATGATGGACATCTATGCTTCAACTTGAGGGGGAGTGTTGAGAAAACGTGCTGGTTTGAAGTTTTTCGTATTTTGAAATTTTATTATTGGGTAGTTATTTGAATTTTTAATTACTTATTGGACTTTTTATGTAAGGGGTTAGACATAACTCTAATCAGTTCTTTTTAATCTAAAGAAAGAGGAGGAGCCGCAGCTGAGAGGTTCCTTTTTTCTCTTTCTCTCTTCTCTAGTTTCTCTCGACTATCTCCTATCTCATCTTCTTCATTCTTACTTGTTTAACGTTAAGATCAACAATTTTGTTGATTATGATTTTTTCCAAAATGAAAAACACTTGTAGTTTAGTCAAGTTTGGAACTTGGTTTCGAGTGCAGCTTCATTTTTTACCTCAAGGCTTATGGTCAATATATGATAGCTACTTTTGTGAACAACCCGAATAGAGTAATTTGCTAGTCAACTAGATCAAGATGTCCTACTAATGTTTTAACTTTAAGTGTAGTTGGCAAACCCAATGGGTTGCTGGGGAATCACCTGAATCGATTCAGATTGCTAGTGGACTGAGTCATGAGTCAAGTACTGAAACAAATGCAACTGAATATTAGAGAATTTGGTTCTGGATCAACTGAATTGACTTAATAAATTGAATCGGCTTGGGATTGTGTGATTGTATACTTTTTTATTCAGCACACATTCTTACTATTACTTAAAATCACTAAAAAATGCACTATAATTGTTCACACATACTGTTTACTGAGACACATGGGTAGGGCAGTTTGGTCCCCATACCCTTGTGAGCATACCAACACAGTGGCATGGGTAGGGGACACAATACAGATCATGGTGTTTTTGGAAATGCAATAAGCCCTTTTTCTTTTTAACCATGCATGAACTTTCATGGGATTTTGTGTGTGTGTAAGTATGTGTCTATGTATATATATATTGTTGTATCCCCTAACTACATCATCTAAAATTGCCTTACCTGTACCTACATCCACATTAGCGTACTCTTTCCCAAACCCCTACCTGTACCCATGTGGCTTAGGTTGTTTATTAGTTATTATTTTGTAGCTGTGCATACAAACTATAGTTATTTGATTGTATTTACTTGATAGTTACTTGCTATTTTATATATGTGACTCGACTTCTTTGTTATTGAGTGGTAAAAGTACACCCTAAAAATTTATGACTTTGACCAGGACGATTTCAGTCAATTCTCTGGCCCATGACCGAATTATGGACAACATCATATTGTGATTGGGCTGTGTTAGTATAGAGGATATTTTATAAGGAGATTGGGTCAGTTGATTAAAAATGTTGACTAATAGACTAATATAGGCTATCCCTATGGACTTGATGTTGTGACTTCCAGGAAAAATAATAATCATCTGTTTCTTTTTTGGGGTTTTGGAAGGGGTCAAGGAAGACTGCCTGACGAGAAGATGAGGGCGGCAAGGACATTGCAAGGCTTGGAGAGGGTTTGGTGGTCGGCAGTGCCTAAATGTTATGACCATTTTATGAGATGCTTAGTAAGCTTGGGCGGAGGTATTGTGGTGATACTTATCGTAAAAGACAAGCATCCAGATTGGATTCCTTCACCCCAAGATTCGTGATTTGTATTTCTATTCTGGTCATTGTCTGCCTGACCCGTCATACCAATTCAGAAAAAGGGAAAAGTTTCTGTGCATAACCTTTCACGTTCTTACTGGACTGCCCATAGGGATGTGGTATCCAAACCCAGAAATATGAATCAACTCGAAGACCTTCTCAATGGTGCACCTTCCTTATTATTGGCTTCTTTGTAGATGACATAGATTCTGTTGTAGCCTTGCAAGAGAAAACATAAAAAATAAAAGCAAGGCTTCCACAACATTATTGCTTGCTGGTGTTCCAATCACCACTTGATGATACCCGGTCACAGTCGTTAAGTTTTTGCGAATGCTATCAGTTTGTTCAGCTGTAGCCATGCCATGTCAAGCATGCCATTGGAAAAATCCTCTACCAAGGTGCTCTACAATTCCAAAATGATGAGTGACCATGTGAATGTGCAGTTAGCTTTGTTGTCGAAAAGTACACCCTGAATATGAAAACCAGGGCTTCTAAGAGATTCAAATATGCATTATCTGACTGTCTGATGCCTGTTTCCTTGGCCTTCAATACATTCTTCTCTATGATGAAATCGATGATCCTGATGGGATCAGAGTATCAATAATTACATGAATCCTTCAAATTCTAGCACATTATAAATGCTAGAACAATCACTATCAGCAGAATCCACTCCGTTATGGTTCATTCCTTTCTCCAAAGGTTCATCAGCTAAACAAGCTTAAAAATTTTATGAACCCTCTCAGCATCAAAGGGTTTGCTGTGTGATATATATATATATATATATATATATATATATATATATATATATATATATATACACGTAGAGAGATAGATAGAGAGAAGAGGTTTAAAGAAAAGGTGAAAACATCCTTTTTTCTTTTTAAGGGTGAACAGATCATTTTACACGTTGTCACAAATGTTGGTGATATTGTGAACATCTGTGCTTTTATTGCCAAAACAACATAGAATGCCTTCTGACTGGAAAATTCTGTGATATTTTCAAAACGTTGCCAAAATATTTCTTGTAATGTTTCTGCAACATGTTTCTGCTACGTCCCTTCTTCTACAAATGACCATTATTGATGCAATTTTTAGTCTGTTTTTGTTTTCTTCTTTATTTTAAAAATTGTTAATGAAATTAATGGAAAATTTTCGTTCCTTGTTCTGTATCTTTTCCGACTTTTTGAATATCGGATATTTTCCCAGGGAAAACAACTTTGTTGAGAAATACTTGAGAAAGACCTTGTTGATAAAAAACTGAGAAGGATTTCTGTGATTATATTTTACCATTATTTTAATGATTTTCACAAACTATAATTGATGGAACCGCTGGTTGAGAGCTATTTTCTTAACTAGATGGTCATTTGTGTCTTTCCTGTTACACAGTTCTTTATATATATGAGATGATAAAAGGTGAGAGGCTTTTTGTAAATCACTATTCAGCTACTGTATTGTGCTCGAATTTACAGACACTTTTCTACATAAAAAATGTTCAACACTGTAGTGTGACAAGTAAAACAAAAAAAAGTTGCAAGATGGTTGGTGATTAAGATGTCCAAGCCACCTTGTGTTTATTACTATGGCTCCTCAGGTAGCCTGATCAGTGATCAGTTTTCACAAAATCTTAAGTCCTGTTGTCTGCCTTTCTGTTGCTGATATACATGAAGAATTATGCTTAATGACATGACCATTTGCATCTAACTTTTGGTTTTGGTGCTTGGAACTTACACAGGTAAAAGCATATTTGCAGCGGCAGTGGACGAGAATTTTGTGTGGTAAGGTGTCACTACAGGATTTTGTATTCTCGAAAGAGGTTCGTTTGGGAACTTACAGTTCCAGGACTTCTTCACTTCCACCGGCAGCCATTGTTGCCATGAAACCAATGAGAGCTGATCCTAGGGCAGAACCTCGTTATGGTGAACGGATACCATATATTGTGGTCCATGGGGAACCTGGAGGTCAGTTGATTGACTTGGTTGTTGATCCATTGGATGTTTTGGATATTAACTCCCCTTATACACTAAATGATTTATACTATATTAAGAAGCAGATCATCCCACCCTTGCAAAGAGTTTTTGGACTTCTTGGGGTGGATTTGAACCGATGGTTCTCTGAAATGCCACAGCCAGTTCACCCGACCTTGGCCAAGCGCTTTGCAGTATGTGGAAATGCTCCAAAGGGAAGAATCTACTCTAAGGTGGGCAGAACTAGAATAGACAACTACTATACATCAAGGCATTGCACCATAAGTGGTGAAATCATCCAAGGAAGAACCCTTGTATGTGACAGTTGCTCCAAGAAGGGGCCTGTAGTTGCCACATGTATGACTGGCACAACTGCAACATGATATCCAACACCTAACTGTGGCAAGCTTATCTGTGATTTTGCTTTTGATTTGGTGCACAAATTCTTCCAACAGCTTTTGTAGAAACTTTGCTCTTTTAAGAGTTGCCATATCCTGGTTAAGAAAACTTGTGGAACTTCTATCTTCAATTTACTGGATTCCCTAAGAGAATGGATTTGTCTGAGATGGAACTCTACAAATTATGCAAGTAGACTTGTCTGTTAATTTTTGGATAAATTTTTTTCCAGAATTCTCTCATTGGTTCGAAACTATGCATTATGCATCAGTCTATTTTAATGTGTAAATAGGATCTAACAGGTTCAGAAATTTAACAATCGAATACTTCATATATTACAAAAATCTTACATTGGAAACCAAATTGACCGTTCCAAGAACACATCTTTAGGTTAAATTTTGAAAAATGATTTGGAATAAAACTTAAGATTATATTGCAAGAATCAGGTTGGATCCCTATTGTGTTGATTTGACACATGAGATGTGAGTTCTAAAATAAAAGTGTGTTAGTTGTTTGTACCTTCTTTCCTTTTTGTTATTGTCAGCATGTATTGCTTCAGAATTCGGATTGTCATGACATGTACCTGATGTAACTTGTCTTGAGACCAACAAAGGCGCCAACTTGACCAAACTCCAAGCCATGGTTAGGCACAGACTTCAGGCTCTGTTCCAATCATCTGAACCAGGCTGCTCAATGGTTGGAGCTTAATCAAGATTTAAGAAACTTTTTCTTCATATCTGTTTTGGCACCTACATTTCAATGTCGCCTAGGTGGCTGCTGAAGTGGAAACATCCATTTTCTTTTTTGATGTGTAGAAGGATTACAATGTTGGGAGAAGGTTTAATTTTATCTGATGTGCTTCAATTAGCTTCCTTTCACATTTTAGGTTTTTATGTTTTTTACCCTTTTCTTGAGTCTCAGCTAAGGACTAATTGGAATTTTCAAGGGCCTGAGCCATGCGGATTAGCACTTCTATTAGGAAGCGAAATGGCTTTGACTGGATGGGTGGGTCCTTATAGTGTTAAGGGGGCTGGTTCCTATTGGGAGTTTGAATGACGGAGACGATACATGTAATTGCACAACAGAGAGCATGTCGAATCATGATGGTTCCCCCTCTGAAATTGATGATAGCTTATTTCCTCAATGCAGATATGCAGGCATTGCGGTGGTGGTGATTGGATCACAGAAAGTGGTGTCAAATGTACATCACTTGCATGTCCTGTATTCTATGAACGGCGAAAAATTCAGAAAGAGCTGCAGGCTGTCTGTACAGTTGCGTCACAGGCTGGATTTTATCCAAAATGCATGGTCGAGTGGTTCTAACTAGCCTTATGCAAGGGTAATGGAGTCTCCTTACTGCATCTTTTGAGGTATGATACTGATTGCTGGAGTCGTCTGCTATGTACTGTTCCATGAAAATGGTCTGATCACCTTCGAGATGATTGAGGCATGAGTCGGTGGGCAGCTGGTTGTTGGTGCCTGGTGTTGTCGAGCAATCTCCTTGTATAGTTACGTTAGGAATGTGCTTGGATCAAGTCCTGCAAAACTAGGTAAAAGTTAAATATCTAACCCACGTACTGTTCAATTGTGTGATCACTGAAGGAGAAACTCTGTAAAATATGCAACTTATGTATAATAGTTCATTTTCATTAGTTTCTCAACTGTATGATCGCTGAATACTCTGTTGTTTCTTCTCTTTCTTTCCTTTCCTGCTGAGGAGCAAGGAAATGAGGAAGAACGGAGAGAGGCTTACGGTGGCCATTTTCTTAGGTCTATGAGAAGTTGCTTGAATGTGTCTTCCTAATGTTCATGGACTTTGGACGTGTCTGCTCAAAGACGGTTTTACCTTTACGTCCATGTGGAACGCCATTTGTTTTCCTTTTTGTCTCTTTTTTTCCTTACGAGAAGACCGTTTTTGGAGGAGACCTGGTTGGCATTTGTGAGGCATTCAAAATGCAGAAAACTTGGAGAGGTTCAAGAAAAAAAGCCGAGAAATGCAGGGGACTATGATTTTTGGAGACAAAATTCATGAGAAAAACGTTTGCATGAGTTTTCTAATTCAACTATTCCAAGCAATAGAGGGGAGGGCATGACACTTAAGTTTTTCTAGTATGGAAATATGATTGGAGAATTCCTTGAAGTCCTTGGAGGTTGTTTGGTTGCTCATGACATATTGTTTTTGTAAGATTTTGATATATTACCATCAGATGGAGTCTCAAAGAATCGAAAAGAGAATAAGTTTGCACCAGGAGAGAGAAGAAAAATGAGGGTCTTTTAACTGTTACAAATAAAATACACAAAAGAATAATAAATATTACAAGTTTGCCACCATCCATGTGCTATGTGTGGTGAAAATGGGTCGGGTGTGACTTGACCCAAACCATATCTTAACAGCCCCCCCTCAAGTTGTGCATGAGGTTTAATCATGTACAACTTGTTTTTCAATTCCCATAATGATGCCCTGTAAAACCCTTGATAAATAGATCAGTCACTTGTTGAGATGTGGGTATATAAGTGTAAACAATTTCACTATCTTCAACCTTTTGGCAAATGAAACGTTGATCAATCTCTATATGTTTAGTGTGTACGTAAGATAAGATTGAAAGCAATTTTGAAAGCACTTTGGTTATTGAAAAATAGAAATGACTAAGCAATGGAGAGTGAGAATTCCTCAAGAACATGATGCAACCATGGAGCTTCAGCTGCACCAACAGCCATGGCCCTATATTTTGCCTCAGTGCTCGATTTGGCAATTGCACGTTGTTTTCTGCTGCTCCAACAAGCAAGATTAGAGTTAAGGAAAATACAATAACCTAAAACCGATCATCTATCATCTGGGTCACATGCCCAATCTGCATCAGTATAAATGAAAATGATATGTCTATTCAAAACAGTAGACTTCCTTGTGTAGACGAGTCCATCTCTAAGAGTAGCCTTAAGATAGCGCAAAATGAGTTTAACAACATCCATTTGTCCTTTTGTGGGTGCCTACATAAACTGCATATACTATGTTTGGGTGTGTAAATGTGAGATATTGCAACATGCCAACTATACTCCAATAAAAAATAGGATTTGAGTATGAATCACTCTCATCAAAGACAATTCAATTTTGTGTTGAGAACAATAGAAGTAACTATGAGCTTGCACTTTGTCATATCTGCTATGTCCAATATATCAAGAGTATATTTGTACTGCGTAAGAGTCAACATATCATCTTTTCTATCAAGCTCAACACCAAAAAAGTATTGGAGTTCCCCAAGATCCTTCATCTTGAATTATTGTTTCAACACTTCCTTAATATGAGATATATGACATGGAGAATTTCCAATGAGAGCTATGTCATCTACATATATGAGTAGCCAAGTTATAATTTCACCCGTATGATATATGAATAAGGAATGGTCAACTGAACTTTTGAGAAAAACAGCTTGTTGTACTTGAATCTATTGAACCATGAGCGAGACGCTTGCTTAAGCCCACATAATGATTTTTGTAATGTACATACCCATCGAGTTGGATCATTGGTAGCATAACCTGAAGGTTGTCCCATGCATATTTCTTCTTTTAGAAAACCATGAAAAAAACATTTTTAACATTCAACTGATATAAGGTCCATCTATGTGAGATTGCAAGAGAAATGACTACCCGGATATTTCCCATCTTGATAACTTGACTGAAAGTCTCATCATAATATTCCCCTCATTGTTGGGTGAAACCTCTGGCCACAATGCGAGCCTTATATCTATCAATACTTTCATTTGGTTTATATTTGAGTTTGTAAATCCATTTTGAACCCACTACATTCTTATCATCTGGTTGAGGAACAATTTCTCAAGTTTAACATTCATTTGAAGCAACCATTTGGTCATTCATGGCCTCGATCCAATATTTGCTCTTGCATGCGTGCTCATAATATTTTGGCTCCAAACTTTTGCTCAATTATATCATAAAAAGCTGAAAGTCTAAAGAGAAGATATCATAACTTATCCATCTATCAATAAGGTGGCGCACACGTTCTGATCTATGTCGGCAAGTAATGATTTGGATTGGTTGCTCTAACTGATCGTCAAGTATATACCATTCATGAAAAACGACTAGGTGAAAACGTGTGGTTCGTCGGAGCAGATGGAGGCATGTTGTCCATTTGAGTGTCTGAGGCTGCTTCAAATTCATCAATAATTCTATCACTGTGTGCCTGACATGCATCAGCTCCATGGCCTAATATTCAGCGTTCAGCCATGGATCATATGTATTATCCCTTGCATTGAATGTGACATGTGGCTCCTTTAAGTCCTTCAACCTGAGCTCAACAACATGCCGTGAAATATGAACACGCTTAGTCTTCGGTTTGTAACATCTATAGGCCTTATAATTTTCTGCATAATTCACAATTTTGTACATCACAATTCAATCTTGAAACTTATTTATCAAGGAAACATTAACATGGACATAACAGAGATATCAAAAAATATGTAGTTCATCAAAATTTGGTTGTTCTTGATATAAAATAAAGAATGAAGATTTTCCTTCAAGTAGAGACAATGACGGTTGTTATCATCTCAATTTTTTCCAAAAAAGGTTGTATTTTATTTTCACCCCAACAAAATTTTCATTTATTTGGATTTAAAGTTTAGACCCTAAGCCCAATCCTAGACTGAAAACAAATTTGCGACTATTCGATTCAAAATGAATCACTAAACCCATGTCCAAACCCAAACACAAAATTCAAATTCAAAGCCCAACTTTAGATGTGAGTTTCAAATCCAAAATCCATTTTTCGGATCTAAATTATATGTAAAACCTAAGTATAGATCCAAATCGAGCATTTCAAACTAAAAACCCAAAGCTGAGATCAAAACAATAAAATTTGATGCTAACAAGAGCCACACGCGCATGCACAAACCTTTCATATGTATTACGTCTCATCAACGCGCTAAAAATGTGTTTTAGAGCTTAAACCACCCAGTGAACGCGTCGGCAACCAATTGAACCAAATTTGTATCTGGCTTTTGGTCTGGTGAATCCCAACTTGTTTCTGAACAACTTTGGTTCTTCTTATTCTTAAAAAAAAAATCAAAACAATCAATCACTTGACATCCATTTTTATAAGTTTTTAGGTTTAGATAGGTTTGTTTTTTTCCCCTTGTATGTCATACTAAAGGTATCAAGTTTGGGATGAAATATAGAAAGTTATGAGAGTATGAACTCAAAAGGGGTTGGTGCAACTGTCGAGATGGGAGCCACTAGGTGACTGATTCTCATTTCGAAATCTCGTGGCATCAACTTTCTATGCTGCAAAAGGGGGCTACCGACATGCAAGCTCAAACACGACAGGGGCGGTAACATGAAGCACCAAAAGCAGACTTTGAACCTTAGGGGATAGGGGATTGGGTGGAAGCTTCGGCCATCTGCAGTGAGAAACCCTGCTCACCCATAAAGTTATCATACTATGGAGCACACACCACCTAGTTAGGACTTTATGGTTTTGTGTTAATTTATTTTAGCATATTAGAAGAAATGAATGGGCACATTAAAGGCAACATTTGGAACTAAAATGTATTTAAATAAGATTTGGACCCTAAACTTGGTCTTTCATTTATTTACTTTTGCAAATTAGTGTTTGCTTTGCGGCATTAATTTTGAGTGTCATAACCTACTTCTATATAGTTAGTGGCAAAAATAGTTATTTGTGTTGCTTACTATGAAATCCATCCAAGTGGGTGGCAAAACCAGAAACTTTTGGCTGAGATCCATAGAAACAGAA
Source organism: Nymphaea thermarum (assembly GCA_011799765.1). Classification (NCBI taxonomy): domain Eukaryota; kingdom Viridiplantae; phylum Streptophyta; class Magnoliopsida; order Nymphaeales; family Nymphaeaceae; genus Nymphaea; species Nymphaea thermarum. The sequence goes on along the minus strand of JAANDH010001603.1, from coordinate 11,153 downwards.
CCATAATTTTTATCTTAAAGAAACTTAACAAACGAACCAATATATTTTTTGAAAATCTGAAAATCGTTACAGGGGCCAAAATAACATTTTTACATATATATATATATATATATATATATATATATATATATATATATATGTGTGTGTGTGTGTTAAGTTCAAGTTTTTTAATGTTTCGGGGGGGGGGGGGGGGGGGGGGATCTCATAATATATAATCAAACATTAAAAGACGCTATATAAAAATAAATACATATTCGAATGACACATTTTATATGAGTATGCAAATGTGTGGGACCAACCAATATATAAGATCATATAAAAGAATGAGACTGTGTGGGCAACTGCCCACACAAGCCTGCGTGACTTATATTAGTATGTTAATTGACAGACTTTTTGGGCCGGTTGGTGTTTTCGCGTTCCGACAAACGCTAGCCCGTAACGTGTCGCGACGCTTGCCGCATCGTCTCGGTTCAAGAACGCGTGCTCTGGAATCTGCCACCCTCAGGCCTCAACAGCTTCCCACCTTCTTCAACTATAAATACTTCAAATGACACGGCAAAAGAAGATCAAAACCGTTGTAGGGGTGGGGTGTTCCTGCGATCGCTACATTTCATGTCCTATCGTCGACATCGCGGTGAATCTGTGCCCTAATTCGCTGGAGAATGGCGTCACTGGAGGGAGTGTCGAGAATTTTCAGCATTCGCGTCGTCACTCTCCATTATTACATGGCTCCTCCTCCGATCCCAGATTTCGACGCCTGTTACAGCGTTTTTCAGGGTACCTTTTTCTTCCAGTAATCTGCTCTTGTTGCTTCCCTTGATACTTTTCAGTGTCTCTTGCGTGTCATTGCTTCATGAACGGTGCTAGCTTTTTAAATGTGGGTGTCTAATTGAATTGAGGTATTCGTGTTATCTGCGGCAATTTATAGGGCAGAGTGTGTCGGAAGTTCTGGTGATAAGGATATACGGGTCGACCTTATCTGGACAGAAGACTTGCCTGCATGTTCGTGGGGTATGAATCCAGTTAACGCTTGTTATGCATTCTTTTTGTTGAAAATGATGGACGTTTTACAAATCTTGTTATAATATATATCAAGTTTAGGGGTGAATATGTATGTGCACCAAGAACTTATTCACTCGCAAGCCTTCTGGGGTGCACCCTGTTTTCATGCGATCATGAAATTTTAGTCCACATTGATCAGAAATAAGTGATAATTCTCGGAAACACCGTTCCTGTTGTCGATCAAGAAGGTGGATATCATACCTGGATTTCTCAGTATCGTTTTGGGCGTGCTTTGCATCGTCTTAGTTTATAATTTGGCATCCTTAAATTTGCAACAAATTTTAAGTAGGATTTGGACATATATGCAAATCGATGATCAGTTACACGTATAGAGTTGGATCTGTCTACTGAAGCTACTTTCAGGCAGTAGTAGGGTTGTGGTTGTTTCTAACTTTTCTTCGATTACGATATTCAGGTTTTACCATATGTATATGTGCCCTATGCATTGGCCCAAAGTTTTCAAGAAGGTAAACTTCTATACTGCTTTAACTTATTTTTACTTGTCGTGCTGATTTGCTTTCCCTGATGTTAGTTCGTTTTTTTTCTTGACTTCAATGAACGAACTCTACCAATCAGATTGCCAAGAAAAAATTTCTGTGGAGATATTCTCATCTTTAGGGAATTCTATGTTTCATTTGGTGCTACTTTGGCATGTATTTTACTTTGTGTTTGGCCTTTGGAACTGTGTATTTGTTCTAATATATATGTGGTTGCAGGTCAGCCTTATGCACATGTTTTTGCTTTAGCAATCGAGAAAGCTTTGAAGGTGAGTCTGGTGAACATTTATTTGGATTAAGATCACAAAATCTATGTATCTATGCTTCTTATTGGCATAATAAGGATGAATTTATATAGTCTATGCTTTTTCTGTTGGAAACATATTATTTGTGCTGCAAATGTGGCTACCTTTTCTTTTTCAACATGATAATTTTCTTCCTGGATATGATCTTTAGATTAAATGGATGCAGTATGCACCTTTGATGCTTTTGACCATAGTGGCCAAAGTTTTTCTCAGCATTTATTTGATCTTCTGATCATCTGTGAATTGTATTTAATAAGGAAAGAATGTAGCCTCTGCAAAGTAGGCCCCATGAAATCGTGAATTGCTGAGATAACAAATTGCGATTGATCAGTAATGGTTGTATTATGCTGGAAAATATAGTGAAATTGTCCTAAACTTAAACATAAAAGCTATTTAGTAGTGGAATATTTACGAACAAAAACTAACAAGGCTGATACTTAAAGCAATTTGCAATGAAAATTTAAAAATGATAACTTTTATTTTGGGTGCAAATAATATAGTTTATTTGTTTTTAACTTGTTCCTTTTATGTTTTCATTCTCAAATTCATTAAACTTACTACTGCAATATGTCCAATATTTAAATTTATATGTGTGTATTTCATTTTAGATTTTTATTTAAGTGTCACTGTTTTAATAGGGTTTTCAATATCATTTAACATAATAATTTATTTTTAAATTGTAATTATTAGAAAAATGTATGTGGTGAATTGGTGTCTGCTCCATGCAAATACACACATGCAAACTCTCTCTCTCTCTCTCTCTTCATGTTGTATTCCAATGGCTGACAAATCACGATTATGCATAGCAATTCATTGGCACTGGATCCAATGAGTCTTGAAAAACATTATTTTCAGTAAAATGGCCGGGATACCCATTGTGGTTCATCAGTGATGTTGCCGCTGAATCACCAAGCGTGGTAACAGTGCTTCTGATCACCTAATTCATGCAATCAATGTATTCATCATTTTTTTTCACATGGCAAAGCTTCAATATTTATATTGGCTGTGCATCCTGAAACCCGTATTCAATCAATTTTGTATGCAATCCTGCTTTTGAACAAGAGAAGAGAAAAGAAGTGAAAAAAATAAAAATAAAATAAGAACAGGAAAAAAACTGAAAAGTGACCTGTTATTCTGGAGAGTTAATGAGCTTCCATTTTCTATTCTGCAGCAAGCTAATCTCCATTTGCTAGTGACTTACTTACTTTCTTGGCATGCAATATTGCTGTTTGCAGGCTGGCTATGTTGGGGAGGATGTAGAGTCGATATCGTACAAATTACTTACGGTATGGTTTATGACCTTGACTATGCAAATTAGTCATATAGGTTGGAGTTTGCTTGGTTTACACTTCCCTTCGAAATATTACATAGAGATGGATAGGAAAATGGATATTGCACATGCCTAAGAGTTGTGTGTGTAACCATGCATTGGTTGGTGTATCCAGATATGTTTTTACATGTGTACGATGTTTCTTTGTATGTGCTAGTTAAATTAATTTAACTTTACTGCGAATTGCATGATTTGGTCTATTATCTAGAAAAGCTCAATCGTTATTTGCATATCTTTTTTGTAGTCCACAGCCCCATTAGATGTATTTACGTAATTTACAGGAAAGTAGAAAGGACAATAGTAAAATATAAATAAGGAAAAGAAGATGATCAACTTGTATGATTGTATCCAAACTCCAAAATTAAAGCAAATCTATATACTGCCTATGCTTTTTTGTTTTTCGTGTAAGAAGGCAAGATGGTGTCTCCTTTAGATGGGATAACATAGTTATCATGCCAAGTTATGTTGATGCCTACTAGCATTCCATATGCTGGAAAGAAGGAAGAAATTGAGACAAGTAGAGACAGAATTTTTGGCATGTTTCTTCAACATTTATGACATTTTTTCAACAATGTTTTTGTTTTACGTTAGTATTCTAGTCATTTTTTCTTCATTTTTTAAAAGCCTTTTTTTTTCTGCTTCCTTTTGGTCTGATTTGCAAGCCCGTCGCTTTCTCTGGGAGCCATTTTTCACTCTCTTTCGTATCTTAAGTTTGAAGCTGAAGCTTTTTGTCTCCTCTTGTTGCTCTTTCAAACCTATTTCACATGCTTCAGGACATGTTTATGGTTCTATATATTAAAGTCTAAAAGTAGTTCTAAAAATAAGAAGTATTCAGTACATCCATTAACATGTCAACAATGATGTTTAGAATTAAAAAGGTGAAAAAGAGAACATGATTGATCGAATTAAACATAGCACAATCAAGACGTTTCTGCACTGATTTCACCTGGCATGGTTTTGACCATATCTACACCATCATTAAAGCCACATCTATGTTCTGAAGTGTTAACAGGCCACTCTTTTAGGTTGTTTGTGTCATAGTCTTTATCATATTTGAACCATAGCAGTGTTTCTGTTCTGTATTCTTGTTCAACAGGTTGCTGACTTCAATGTTGCAGCAGCTCAACAAGGCATTGTCTACATTGATGAGGTTGATAAGATAACCAAGAAGGTATGTATATTGTTTCGATCAATTCAATCAACAATATGTATCAATTAAAAATGATTCATTTTCTTGATTGTTTTTACCTCAATCCATGTATTTAGGCTGAAAGCTTGAGTATTAGCAGAGATGTTTCTGGTGAAGGGGTTCAACAAGCATTGCTTAAAATGTTAGAAGGAACTGTGAGTATTGGCAACTTAGTATCTTTTCTCCTGTATTCTTCTCCTTGATGGACCAGTTGGGCAGAAGATTAACACAAAGAACGGTAATTTTGGTCAATGAAGTATGTCATTAACATTCTCATGTAGCATAGTTTTTTGATACAGTCGATTGTTACTGCCATTAAATCATATTTGTTACGATCTATCTGTGAAGATTCACGATTATTTGGCTTTTAACCGCTGCAATTTCATGTTGTGATTTACCGTACTGCCATTGAGGAATGGAGTCCCTTAAACAATTAGTGGTCTCTTGCATGTCTGTTTTTCTCATCGCTCTTGTATTTGTCTGTCTTTTTTGCTTTGAGATTCTTCTCTGTTTTATGCTGCTCCTATGTTATACTGCCCGTTGAATGCCAACATAGTGTTTACTTTATTTTCATCTCATCAGTTGGACAATGTTTCTGCAGGTATGACTGAATGGAAGAGTTTTTTGAACAATTACTGGACACTGTTTAGCAAGTACTGTGACCATGTGACCAAAGTTGATATTCAACAGGTATTCCTTGTTTCCAAGTTGCTAATGAATTGCAGGAGATATTTTTTTTAGGCTGTTGCTTATAAATTTATTTTTCTATTTGAATCTTTGTAAAACTGATAATAGGCATTTCAGCTAGTTGTATGGTATGAAAAATCCCTGAACAGGGCAAAGGTGCAAGTTGTAATTACCTCTGCTTCCTGCTCTTCTCTTACTGGCCACTCTTCTTGCAGGTGGAACAGAGGTTGGGAGAGACTTTTAAGGATCAATAATTCTCTTCTCTACTTACTAAACACAGAACTTGTCCTATGTACTTATGCTGGTGTACACATCTTTTTTTTTTTGTTGGGGGGGGGGGGGGGTTCAACTAGTACCCTATTGCACAGTTATCTGGCTTCAGATATAATTTCCTGCACCTAATTTCTGCCAAGCTTTCATGAATGACCAAAGATGAGCAGAGGGAGATTTGATACTAACAGCTCAGCTTGCTGAGTTATGAGTTTGCTGGATGGGCTAATGTATTCAATCTTGCTTTTTCTTTTGGGATGCTCAAGGAGGTCTAGTCAGAGTGTCACAGGCCAATGCGTGTACAAGGAAACGAATGGACATGAAAACACTTTCATATTTGTAATGTGCTGATATGGTAAATATTATTAAGCTATTTGCAAAATTTGCTTGAGAAGTTTCCGACCAGAGGTAAGGAATTTTGTGTGTGATCAAGTTAAACATGAAAGGACAGAGAATTAGAAAAGAGCAAGGTACTCAAGAACTGATAGAATATGCACAAAAGTTTGTTTATCATGAAAAATGCTGTCATATAAAATGACACTAGTGTGGCTGTGTTTTGCTTGTCACATAGACACAGGACTGTGTGCAGAAAATGATCTCGGATGTATCAATGATTCAGGGTTCCTCTCTCTCTCTCTCTCTCTCTCTTTCTCTCCATCTTTAAGTGAATGACAAAATAAAAGAAGAAAATATATGTAAAAATTATAGCTTACAGCATTTGCTTATCTGGTAATGACAATTATCCTCCCCTGCGTTTGAGAGATTGAGTTATCAGCATATGCAGCAACTCATCAAAATATCCGAGCAAATTCATATTTCCAGCTTTTGAAAAAATAAAGGAAAATTTAGTGTTGAATTATTTATCTCGTTACATGCTTGTCTGGGATTTGTCATATTGATATGAGCTCGATAGAGGCCAATGCTGGGGCCCTTAGCTTGTATATGGTCCTGCGTTCTTCTTGTCTGTTTCCTTTTTCTGCTTTTGAAGAAGGAATCAAGTATTATTGTATTGGCAAAGAAATGTCATATTCTGTATAATTAAATCTATGACCTTTGTTATAGTTGTCTAGTTGGGAGCTTGATCTTTAAATTCAGCAGACATGGTTCCGGATGCTTCATTGGTTGCGATCAACATCCAAAATGCTCCTGAGTTTTTTAGAAAAATTACTCCTGCTTTTTCTCTTGCAGATTTTACATGTAAAACTAGTTATTCTTTATTTCATATTGGTCAAATGTAACAACCAAGATTTTATTTTCTGTCCATTTTATCCTAGACCAGCAGTTGTTGCCTGCAAGTAGTCTTTGAATCCCTATTTTTGTTCATGAGCTATAGTTTGATGTAGTACAACTCTCCCTCTCCCCCACACACCTACATGTTACATTCATGTGCATCTGTTTGGCCTTGTCAGAGCTGCTAGTGAAAACTGTAAAAGTATAATGCTATCTGTGTGCCTCGGATTTTGACAAATGAAATCCATGGGAAGTTCATTTTCGTTGTGCCTGTTGCTTGTCATGTATATTGTTTTCTCTTTGCAAATTTTGTTGAAAAATGGACCATATGGGTTTTATATCCAACTTGGTGAGGATAGAAAAGGCTATTCACAAAAAGAGCTAACCTTGCGCAGGCATGTACAAGTCATTGTAATCAAATTTTGTTTGTTTTGTTCAGACTTTCATTCAAAGTTTACATTCCTTTTTTTAATGAATTGATAACATTTGGCAGCTGTCAATGCCATTTGTACTCAAAACATGCATGGTGCATATATATTTGTTCCCTATGCCAGCAATTACAATTTCCCTTGGGCCTACATTAGAACAAAGGTTAGTGTCTGCTGTGCTATATTGTTACATATTGGTTGACACTTTGCTGTCATGAGATTCATTTTGATGTCTGGATTTTCAAAATATTGTTACTTGCTTAGTAGTCAAAAGAGCACCTAGGCACCCACCTAGGTGACCACCTTTCAATTAGGCTGAGCCACCCTTAAATCAACCTTTTGTATAGATGACCCTACTTTTATGGGAGATTTGGTCGTTTCTTTTAACCAGCAAGTTTTACATTCACCCATCTCTTTAGGGAGTATAGTTCCTTTTCTCTTGGTGATATACTATTGGATGTCAAGAACTTTTGTAAAAGAGAAACTTTTCAGTTTTGCTTAAGAACATTTTGAAAGTGTTTTCTCACACAATGATGTGCCTTGCTTTATTCTTAGTACCTTTCCAAGTGGAAGGTGAAAATTTCAAGTTCTTGTTGTCCTTCAATGGAAGAGGAAAATTGAAAAAATCTTGGATATGAGCGGTGAAGAAAAATCCTATGAAGTTGAGAAAGTCAAGACTAGGAAATGCTATTGACTCTGGCGATCAAGCATCTGCAAGGATTTAGCAGGAAAATATCTTGAGGTAGAAGCCACAATGCTCTATAAGATCTTGGCAGGTAGTAAAATGAGAGTTGAGAGAGGGCTCGGGGCTTGTGTAGTCGTTTCTCTGAGTCAGTAATCGAGAGTACCGGGTAGGCATAAAGGTGTTTTATGTCTATTTCGTGAAGATAATGATTTACGAACTTTTGGCTCGTTGAAAACCCGTAAGGTGAAGCGGGTTGGACACGTGACAAAGCTACACATAACCACCAAAGCGGTGGAGCTTCGTAGTAGCCTTTGGGGTGGTGAGGTATTCCCTCAAAGGTGAAGGTCGGCCCCCAAAAAAGAAAAAAAAAATCAAACACAAGAAAAAAAAATTGAAAGGCAAAAAAGCCGAATGCAAAAGAAAAAAATAAAGGAAAAAGCAAAAGGTGCCTGCCAAGAGAAGAAAGGCATGAAGGCTTAACTCGTAAGAATTGAATGCGACAATCTTTCGTGGATGTATGATTTTGGGGTCAATATCTGCTCCTTTTTTTGATTGTCTAGGATGTCGAGGATGATTCCTTTTTGTTTATATTCTGGAAATTGAAAGAGATTCCCTCTAGAGATTCGACAACATTGATGCAAAATAAAACCTAATGCTTGTCTGGTACTAAAGGTACATGAAGGTTATATTATTTGCACAACACGAGCACTCAAGCTTATGAGTTGAATTGATCATTTTTGAACTATTTCAAAATTCAAAGAAAAAACTTGACGTCTCTTGTATGTTTCCAGGCTTCTTAGGCATAGTAAGAACTAACCAATCCCCCTTTGGTCTTAAAAATGTTTGCCCATTTCATTACCAAATTGCTAGTCCTTCCGTGAAGTAGATAAAACACCTCAAACGTAGTCCAACCATGCTGAGCGTGATGAATTATCCATCATTTCCTGTTGTCTTTGGAGAGGTAGACCATTTGGGACAAGTGATTAAAGCTGACTCATTATTCCATCTTAACTGCATAACCCATTTTCTTTTCAAAAGCACTAGGTGATATTTTTCAAAAGTTTTTCGAAGTTGCATAGTGGTATGTCCTTGGCTTCACCTAATCTTGTTTTTGTGAGTTATATCAATTTCATCTGTTTCATCTTTATTCTTTGTTCATTCTAGCTGCAGTTAAAATCTTTTATGTAGTATAGTTGAAATCTTTTATGTAGTATAGTTCTGTAATAAAAGGATCAGCCGATGCCTTCAGCCCTTTCGATTGTTTAAAAATGGTTTGTGGCTCCTCCCTCTTTCCCCACCTTACTAATTTCTGGCTCCACCCATGTCTTTATCCATGCATTTTTATGTCATCAATCTAGGGCTTGAATTTTTTTTATTCCTCTAGGACTTGGGTGGTCCCTTTATTTTAATTTACATGTGGCTGGACATGATCCTGAATTGCTTTTTGGTTGTCTTTTATTTCCAAGAGGCCTCTACTTGGTGGGGGCTTGATTTCTCATTTTGGATTTGAGAGTGACTACATAAATTTTATATGAGGTAAATGGTTCCAGCTTGGTGTATTTAGACAATGCAGCTACATCTCAAAAGCCATATGTTGTTTTGGAAGTTCTCCATGATTATGTGTGGGCTACAGCTTGAATGGTCACCACAATATTCCTTACTTAAGGTATCCCAACATAATGCCCCATACCTACCCTTCTCTCTCTCTCTCTCGCTTGTCTTGATTTATTGCTCACTCACATGCATGTTCACTGTTGGACACGCACAATGATGCACTCTTCCTGTTTGCAAAGGAAGCAAGAAAAGAAAATTCATTGTTACGTAATCTTATGTTTCTGTATACCAAGAAAGGAAAAAAATAAGGGTAGTTCATTGGGTGCATGATAAATCGTTTGATTTAATCTTTTTTCAATAATTTTGTATTGTGCATTATTTCATTGTTTTATTATTTGCCGTAGGTATTTGAAAAGACCCTGCAACCAGTGTCACCTGTCTTTTTTCATTGTTTCTAGCAGCAGCAGTCCGACCCATGTAAGTGCTTAATGTTCTATACACTCATTCATGTTAATAATTTTCTATAATTAATATGAAATGAAATCATTGGCTAATACTGTTGAGCCTATCTTGTCTATGTCAGGTGTAGTGGGCTATGTCGAGAATATAATCAGGGTCTCTATGAGATCTCAACAACCTGGAATAGCTGCCACATCCCTAACTGTTCCTTTTATAATCAGGCTGGTAAAGCATCTATATAAGCATATTGTGTCATTGTTTAGTGAAGTTTTGCATATATTGACAGACAACCATTGATTGCAGCATGAACTTAAGCCGTGAGAAGAGAATTTGTTTTGTTAATACTCTAGCCATCTAGAATCTGCAATACAGCATCAGATGGAACAGACCTACACGCAATGGTGCGGTTAGTAGATCTCTCTTGGAACCCAATATGATTTTGCATGCCCTACAATGCTAGCTCTGCTGTCAATTTTCAGGATTTTTCAAAATGATTATTAGTGTGACTGCCTGGAATAGATGCATGTCTTTGTACTTCTCACAAAGCTCTTAGATTTTCATGTTTTATGTTCAGATATATTTTATGTGCATTATGGACAAATTTGTGACCCTCAAACTGAAGCTGCTTTGCGCTTTTAAGTTCATTCGTATTGATGCCTGTAGTTCTACATAGTGGGCAGTAGACTATTGCCACTTATTTCTGCCGGTGTTCCTTTTTTTTCATGTACTTAACACAATGCTTTGTTCAATGCTCAAGTTATTCATTAGTTGCGACTTTGGAGGGCTATGGATTAGCCCCATTTATTACTTTCATGTTTTGTTTATCTATCACTGTTCACACATGGAGTTACCGTTGTTTAGAGGGCGACGACAGTTGGGAAAGTGGACCTCATCCACTTGATGGATTTCAGGATTTGTAGGGATATGAATTTAGATTGTGGATTTGGATGTGAATATTTGATCCTGTAGGAAAGCAAGAACAATTCAAGATGCCCTTCTTATAAAGCTATTTGTCAGTTGCCCTTATAATAGTCTTGTTCAGGTCTATGATCATCCGCCAGCCACATAAAGGTGCAATTTCACTTGATGTGGACTCGATCGTATGTACAGAGTCTATTGTTGTGAAAGATTTTCTAGAGGTTCTAAGTTATTTAAAGGTTCCAAGGAGTATGTCATATACAAAGAAAACTTACTCGTTTCAATGAGTGTCTAAGTGTTGAGAGTAATTTAACTTGTCATTTAAGCTGGAATTGGACCCATTTATCTGGATCCCGTACGACAAAAGAGATTTAGATTATAATCTTGGATTTCATGGTATTCAAACCCAAACTTGAACCTGGGAGCCGATAAATTTGCAATCCAATTAGGCGTAGAAGTTGAATGTTATTCCTCTCAAGCTCCCTACAACAACTTTCTTTCTATTAAGTTGATGTCTTCCCATCTTAGTGTGATGTGGC